>JARHVA010004085.1:1200000-1507500 GCA_037957365.1 Torreya grandis | reverse complement strand
ATTACATTGATAATAATATATGAAAACCTAGCTCAAACTAAAATTATGTTGACTTCGGAAGCTAACTATTAATGAAAAATAACTATAATGATCCCTGAACTATGTCACAACTAGAAAAAATCAAGCTATACTAGAACAAGATTGAACAAGGAGGACATTTCTAGATTGTAACCTTTTTTATTGAATGCATACATGTATTGGTTGACTATGTGATTTATTTTTCTATGTAATCACATGTGGTTGTTTGAGAGGTTTTTATTGATTGTATGTGTGTTTTTGATGTACAAATGACCTGTAAAGTCAAAACCCTATATCCTACATAATAAACCAAATGGAGATCAAATATAAAAGTGGAGAATCGGTCAAGGGGAATAAGTGAGTTATCCTCATAAGACCTCATATAATCTGAATGTTGTCTACATATCCCAAAAGGGCCTTAGGATAATTTATTTCTCCCTCTTAGAGTGAGTGTGTGAATATTGATATTTTCTATATGAATACAATGAGATGGATTTAATTAAATAATTAGCAATGAGTTACCTTGACCTAAAATAAAATAACTTCAAACTTGGCCTATGACTATTAGAATAAGTCAAAATTGAAATTGGAAAGATTAGTGCCCCTTTACTTAATTTGAAGTAGAATTGCCAAGTTATTTCTAGATATATTTTAAATGAACTCAATGTGCTTATATAAATATATATCTAAATATTTACATTAATTAACCTTATTAAAAGTGTTTTAATGGTAATATTAGATGTCTCAAATTTTAAAAGATACCATTGTATCATAGGGGATAAGGCCAGGTTGTGGCCTTGTTTGTCAAGTGCAATCTTATCCTAAAAGGTTAGAATTTAATGGAATTTGGCTGATAATAAATAATAAGTATAATAGGGATAATTGAATGATGTTTTTATTGTTTAAAGGTAGTAAATATAATAGTGAATATTGTCGTAGAGATTTCAAGTTAATGGAATGGTGAATAGGCCAAGTAAGGTAAGGATGTCAAGATTAAGCATTTTCATGAACTTAATGGTTAATATATGATTGTATAAAATTAAAAATCATCTTTATAAATTTTATTTTGATAACCGATAAAAAACAAATTTCTTAAATTAGTGCATTACCAATCAACTCTTTCTATTTTCTTTCGCTAACCAAGTAAAAACTAGTTTTTAAATTTATTACATTACCAATAATCCCTTTGTGTTTTATTTTACTAAAGAAATAAATACTATTTTATATAATTAATTTATTACCAATTAGCCCTCTATATTTTATTTTTCTAACTAAGAAAAAAATAGTTTCCAAAATTATTACATGACCAATTAGCACTCTATGTTTTCTCTATCTCCCCACTCAAAAAAATCCCCCAAATGAATAAAATAATAATATTTACAAATATGTGCTGAAAAATAATGTAATAAATAGGACAATTAAATCTATTTTTGTATACCAATACATTTTTTTCATTTGAAGGAACTATGTAATAAATATGAACATTTAATATCATTAAAATAAAATGCATCGTACTATATGCCCATGTCTCATTTTCTTATCATTTCACCTCTTTTATTTTATGCACAAAATAATTAAAAATGAAGAATCAAATAAACAACATGGAAATCCTAATTTTCTCTCAACATTTCCACTTGTTTCCTTCTGGCATAAAATAATAAAAAATGTAGATCTAAAACAACATCTTGCCTACCAAATTTGCTTTCATTTTTATAATTTTAACTCAGCCATATTTTTATTCATGTTTAGCATATAATCTTAACAACATTTTTATAAAAAATGGGGCACAAACCAAATAAAATTCATATTTGAAACTATAGCATGCATACCAATTTTTTTAACATGTAAACCTAGGCATCTTTTCAAATCAAAAGAGGCACAAGCCAACACCCATAAATTCAAAAAATAAAATAAAAATAAATAAAATTAAGATCCTATTACCTTGTCTAAATGTACAAGTACAATGAAATAATGGGGTTAAATCCATTAAATTATTCCCATAAAAATTATAGCCAAAATAATTATTTCCAATCCTCCAAGGCTTTGAAATTTTATCTTACTAATGCCCAATCCCCAAAATACAAAAATAATAAACATTATATTATCCCAATGGCCATAAAAAATCCCCACAAATATGGCGTTATAAAATCATTAAAATAAATTTGAGATAATAAAAAACTAAATCAAATAATGAATAATAAAAATGTGCTTTTCACTCTCAGATAACATAGATAACATTATTAGGGTCTTCTTTGTTGGTTTTGTTCTTGTTCAGGTCCTTATTGCTGGTTGTTGTAACTGGTTCTTGTTTTTAGTCCTATTTTTTGGTTCTTGGTCTAAAACTTTATTTGAGGTTCCAGGTCCTTGTAAAACTTGGGTACTTTTATTGGACTATGTTTGTGGTTTCAGGTCTCTGTAAAACTTGATTTTGATGCTGCTCTTCAGTAGGTTACATGACTGCTTTTCCTAGTGGTTGTTAATGCTTTATCTTTTTTGATTCTATTAAAGGGTTTCGGGGTCCCTTCAAAACCTGCTTTTATTGTAATCTAAAAAAAACATAGATAACATTATTGGAGAGTTGTCATGTTGATATCATGGTGGTGTCATGGAGGTGTCCTATTGAGTGGATGAAGATCCTTCATAGTCTATGTGATAATTACAAAGTGTGAAATGTGCTTGCTTTTGTATGACAAAGGGTGTGATGTGTTTGTTCTAGTGTGCTTTAAATATGGTTGGCTAATCTTTAGTATTGACATAACTTTAGAGGATCAGGGATCAATATAGAGGTTTAAGAATGTGTAAGGGGTCCTATAATATGTGATCCATGATTTGAGATCTTTTGTGTACAATTACAATTCATTTGGTTGTTATTAGTTCTCATCTAGACATTTTGGGTCCAATGGTAGAAAACATGAGTTGGTAATTTGATGATGTCACCATTACCATGTGGGAAAGAGTCAAGGGGAGTTGGTCATATGGTTGTGATCATAGTATTCTATAGTTGTTATGAACTAGATATCAAGTCATGCATTGAAGTATGGTTAAATATATAAGGGTACAAATTTGGCTTCTCAATCAGAATTCACTATTTCCCCATACTTAGCCAAAATTGCAAAGTGGCTAAAAAGAGCTAAGTAAGCATGTTGATGAGGTTAGAACTTGCATGTGTGGATGTTTTAGAAGAAGGGGATCATATGGGTTTGTTAAATTAATGACCTAGTTTATTTATGCTAATTTTTAGATCATGCAATATAGCATGTCAAAAGATATGCATATGCAAAGTTGGGATCCTAGGCAATTTGACTATGTTTTTCTATAGCCTATTTTGTAATGTGGAAAAAAGAACCAAGTGAGCATTTTTATGGTGTTATATATTGCATGTGTGAAGGTTTCAAGATAGATTGATCATATGGGTTTGTTTAGTTTTGAGAATAGATCATTATTTTTACATTTGAGTTCATTCACTAAAGCATGACAAAAGTTATGGATGCTTAAAGATGGCCTCTCAATAAGATTTGGACATGGTTGGCTCTATGATAGAAGTTTATGAGAAGGCATGTTAATGTAATTATATATTTCATGAAAAATATTTTCAAGAGAAGTGGTTACATGGTTAGATTCTCCTATGAAAGGAGATCATCTGGTCCAAATTTGAGATCTTGCATCAAAGCGCAAAAGAAGTTATTAAGGTGAAAAAATGGCTACTCATGAATATTGATAGGGTCCCCATAATTTATCATTTTTGAATGTGTTAAAGCTCGATCAAGATCAACAATGAAAATTTAATCCAAGGATTTAAGATGAAATGAGATGAGGATAGGTACATGATGTTTAATATTTAAGCAAAGGTACATGATAATGATCCAATGGCTAGTGGGAGTTCGCAAAGTTTGATCAATGGTGAGTGTTGATCACTATTGACATTGTTAATCCATAGGGATTGAAAAATCATGTTAAGAATTTTTTTTAAGAGGACATGAGATGAGGTCAAAATGACTATGGTTTAATGTTTGAGTTTGGTGGTCTATACATTAAATCTCATACAAGATCAACTGTGCAAGATTGATTCTGATTTAAGAGTCCATGAGATTTAAGCATTACGTTTGAAGGTTAATTGTGACCATTTACATTCAAATATTTCAATTTGAATATGTGTATAGTTATAGTTAAGAAGATTCAAATTTCATTATGTTTTTGTATATGTTCTACAAGTAACCTGAGAAGGATATATGAGCTTGTGTTGATGTTATTTCAATGTCTCATGATGAATTAACTATTGGGGAGTATTGTAGAGTCCATGAGGATGTTATATGTGGAATTTGGAGGTGTGATAAATATATATTGAGTATGAACAATGCATAATAATTTGATTACATGTACATTCATGGTGACTGTGTGCATAAGGTATATGTTTGAGTTGTTTGAGTTTATGCAGAGGCAAGCTAAGTTGACTATGATCATTTTAGGGATGTTGAAGGGGACATAAGGAGTAGACCCATGTATTATAAATTGTTCCTATGTTCTTTTTTTGATTGAGGGAGTGCTTATGGGTGAATAGGTATTCATGAGACCTATAAGAGTTACAAGTGCCTTTTTAAAAAGGTATAACTACTTAAGGGTGACCTATATATGTTATGACCAACATATGTAGCTTGTATTGAGCCGTATATTCATATTAAAATTTTATAAAGGGTTAATACATGCCTAATGGTCAACCAAGATGGTGTTGATCAAGATTGCTTTATAAATAGTAGAACCAAGGATGATGAGTTCTAGACTTGTATGAAAGAGACTAAGGAGTGATAGAAGAGAGGCTTGTGTGTGTGTTTTATGATATGAAGGAGGGGTAGAGTGCCTTGAGGATGTGTTGAAGAGAAGAATATATTGAGGACTATTTATATGATATCTAGGTCATAATTATATTAAAATAGTGCTCTTATAGATTGAGTGTGAGGGAGGTGAAGAGAGATAAGTTGAGGTCCATCTTTAGGTGTTATTGACATCAATTCAAATGTGGAAGTATTTCATAGGTATTTTTGTGGTAGCTCAAAATATAATGTGGTTATAGCCTCCTTGTTAGATAATACTTACTAAAGTATCTAGTTTTTGTTTTAGCTCAACTAGATAGGTGTAATAGAACCTTATGGGATTAGAGTCTCACTAAATAGGGATCATAGTTTCTTAATTAGTTGTAGTTAGTCTAAATTTGATCTTGTGTTTATAAGATAGTAGTCCAATTGTAGGTTCCTATGTGTTTTTTTACCCAAGAGGGTTTCCCACATATGTCTTATGTAATATGATTGATCTTGTATTGTCTCTCTTGTTTATTTATTTGAATAATATGTATGCTTCATGAATGCTTCTGGTAACTAGTTAAGTAATTGTAAAGATCATAATTGAAGTTTGTATTATTTGGGCTCTTGAATTCACCCCTAAGTGATTTTACCTCTAATAATTAGTATAAAAGTGAGGTCTTTTGCTAAAATATTGAAAGCTTGAAGGTGATCCAAGAAATAATGACCAATTATAATGTTAAAGGTGGTTTCTCTACTAAGTAAGCATCAATGTTTAATGGATCCAATTATTCATTTTGTAGTGATAGGATGAAGACCTACATTATGTCCCTAGGGTTTGATGTATGGCAGTATATTTTGGATAGTTTTACTACTCCTATTATTCTTCCATCTAGTGTTGTAAATAAGGAGTTGTTTGAGATCAAATCTAAGGCAATGAATGCCATCACTTGTGGTCTTATAGAAACTAATTTCACCAAAGTAATTAATTTCACATCTACCAAGGTAATATGGGATAAATTGAAGATTATTTTTTAAGGAGATTCAAAGTTTAAGCTTGTTAAGTTACATACTCACAAAAGGCAATTTGAAAGTCTCAATATGAACAAAGAAGATTCTATGGTATCCTTTTAGTAGAGAGTTGATGAGATTGTTAAGATCATCAAAGGTTTTAGAGATAATATTAAAGAGATTAATATTGTCCAAAAGGTATTAAGGTATCTATCCCTAAAGTTTTATCTAAAAGTATTTGCTATAGAAGAGAGTCATGACCTTACTCAGTTGAAGATGGATCAATTGCATGACACCCTTACTGCCTATGAGATGAGGAAGAATGATGATATACCACCAAAGAAGGAAGTTGAATTCAAGACAAAGATGAAGAATAAGAAGAATTTCCAAGGTAATAAATCTAAAGAGGATGACATATCTGACATTGATGATGATGAACTAATTACTTTGATTACTAAGAAATTCAACATTGGCTCAAGAAAGTATAAGGGTAAACTACCCTTCAAATGTTTTAACTATGGAAAGATATGAAATTTTTCTTAGAAATGCCCTTATAAGCATGAGAACAAATATGTTGAAGATCTTGATGAAGGAAAAGATGAAGATAAGAAGATATACAAGAAGAAAGGGTTCATAAAGTATAACAACAAGAAGAGTCTTTACACTGAAGAAATTTGTAGCTCATTAGATGAGAGTGAAGATAGTGACTTAGAGTATGATAATTAAAATGATGGTCCTACTAAAGATGAAGCCCTATTCATGGTTGAGGAAGGAAGTTGCTCACATCAGAAGGAGTATACTTGGAGTGAATGAAGATGAGGTGGCCTGTGAGACTTATTTTATGAATTCTCTTAAAGAACTAAAGATTGAGAAGAAGATCAATAATAAGATGAAATCTAAGCTCAAGGAATATGAGGATCAATTCAATGTGTTTGAGGTGATATTTAATAAAAATGTCAAGGATCATGAAGATATAATCAAGCATCTCAGTTATCAATTTAAATTTTTATCTACAAGCCTAAAAGATAAAGAAGATGAATGTTCAAGGTATGTTTCTAAAAATGAATCTTTGAAATCTAATCTAGAAAATACAGCTAGTAAGGTGAAGACATTTTTGATATTTCAAAAGAGCACATGTGATTTAGATAATATTCTAAGTGGTCAAAATCATGCTAGTAATATAACTAGTCTTGGATATGAATAAGAACAAAAGATTGTAACTCAAGACAAGATGAAGACTAATGTGAACTAAGAAAATCATACTTTGAATATAAATGATCAGATAAGGAATGAAGGTTCTAGAAGAGTGAAGACAAATAAGATCAGACAGCCAAATGCTATGAGGTATGCAAGATTCAATGGTTACTATTACACATGTAATCAATTTGGTCATAGAGATAAAGAGTGCAAGAGACCTATTATAAATGATTTTTCATGGGACTATGATGGCGGTCATTAGTTAAAAGGAGTGAATAGAATCAAGTGCTTTAACTATCTATATGTGGCACACTATGCAAACCATTTTCTACATACTATTAAACAAGGTGAGTCCTCTTAAAAAAGGGGAGGTTGTTTTATTTTTCATGACATAGGACACATTATAGATTTATGTCTTAATAAGGTAAGGCAAGATATGTTTCTTGTAAAAGGTATGGTGTGATATAATTTTCAATAGAGAGGTCACATTGCTAGGTTCTACAAGTGAAGGCCTATAAGATAGAGTATATTTAATCAGGCTCCTAGATTTCAAGAAAGAAGGCATGTTAACACATGGAATCCAAAGGTGATAAGAGTGTGTCATGATGAGACTATAGTTCTAAGTAATCTATTTTTTATGGTGGAGAATTCTTCTAAAGTTTAAAAGTCACAAGAGGTCTCATTATTTGCTCATATTAAGAATGAAGAGCCTACTCTCAAAGAGAAGACCAAGGCACTAGTTGATCTAGTCTTGAGGTAAGTATGGATCCAAGTGAACATCCTACTATTGTTGAATAAATTTCTAGTGATGAGGATTCAAGATGCAAGAAAGATTCTTCAGATGAAAAGGTATGCCATGAATATATGTTGTCTCCATGTATTGATAATCCAATCATAGAAGAAAAGGAGAATGTTGTAGTGGTTGAAGAAGTTGTTTCTCCAAATACAAAGAAGAAGAAGAACTAAAAATATCAGATGAGAAATGAGGAGATGGAAGATGATGAGTTTTTTTTTTAATTTTAGATCATTAAGGTATAGAAGGTATCTCTATCTATGCTTTTTCAGAGACTCCTTTCAAGTGGAGAAGCAAGTGATGTTGTAGTGTTTTTCAGTTGGAACGTTCTATAGGATCATATTGAAGGCGATAAAAGATGATTATTCCAATTAGAGAAGGTTTTTGGCTAAGGGGGAGAAACAAGTTCATGATCTTATTTAATAGGTTTGTGAAGGAGCTATAGTATAGAGTCAGAATGGGTGGTTCTAGGCAGCTTAATGAAATTTATGCAAATATCAAGAAGTGTTTAGTGCTAAAAAAGGTCTATGAATTGATTTGTGAATTGAGATATGAGGCTTTTTAATATGTTTAATGGGCCAAATGGGTGGCTAAATCAAGCTTCACATAGATTTGAAGGTTTTTGGTTCTCTAGTTATTCATGTTTTTGTCAATATGGAGGGCTAATTGACTAGTAGGTTTGTGAATGAAGTATGTTACAAATAATGATCCTAGTGATGAAAATTGGTGTGATTGAGGGGAAATATTATAGTGCTCCATATGTGGAGTTTTAGGCCTTGAATATGTGTCTACTAAAAATTATAGACTCTGCAAGTTTTGGGTAGGGCTATAAGGAGGCTAGACATGCCTAGTTTGAAGAAGAGAGATTTTTGCTCAGTTTATCTAAAAGAGAAAGGTATGTGTGTTTCAAGATGAATTTATCAAGTTTGTTTTAGTTCATGTTTCCTATTTTGTATAGTGTAGATGTAGAGTTGGTGGTCATGGAAGTGTCTTCAGAAAGAAGGCAAGTAAGCCTATATGGTGGTTCTTCATGGTGTATAGAGATTTGAAGATGCTCAAAAAGTGAAATTTATCAAAGATCTTAGGGAAAGGCCTTATAAGATGTTTCTTTCAAAATTATGTTATTAAGACAACCATAAGTATACTTAAGGTAAAGGGTAGTTTGCATCATCTTTTTAAGATGGTCCTTTCTTATTTGATAGTCTTTTTAGGTCCTAAGGATTAGTGTGTGCCCACTTTGTCCATGTGTCAAAGGGGAATAAATTTCATATTGGGGAGAACTTTCCTATTTTAGGAATGTTTTGAGGAGAGATAAGGAGAGTTATATATCACTATATTTATAGGTGTTGACATCAATGACAAAGGGGGAGACTGTTAGAGAGTTATCATGTTGATGTCATGGTGGTGTCATGTATGTGCCCTATTAAGTGGATGAAGAGCCTTGATAGTATATGTGACAATGAAAAAGTGTGTAATGTTCTTTCTATTATATGATGAAGTGTGTAATGTTCTTGTTCTAGTGTGATTTATGTATGATTGGATGATCTTTAGTATTGCCATAGCTTTAGAGGATCAGGGATGAGTATGGAGGTTTGAGTATGTGAAAGGGGTCCTATAAGATGTGATCCATGCTTTGATATCTTGTGTAAACAAGTGGAATTTATCTATTTGTTCATAATTCTCATCTAGACACATTAGGTCCAGTGAAAGAAAATTTGAGTTGACAATTTGATGATGTCACCATTACCACATGGGAAGGAGTCAAGGGGAGTTGGTAATATGGTTATGATCTCAATATCCCATGGTTGTTATACACCATATATCAATTCATACATCTAATCATGGTTAAATATATAAGGATGCAAAGTTGGCTTCTCAATCATAATTTATTGTTTTCCCATACTTAGACAAGTTTGCAAAGTGGCTAGAAAGAGCTGAGTAAGCATGTTGATGAAGTCATTGATCACATGTGTAAATGTTTTAGGAAAAGGTGATCAGATGGGTTTGTTTAGTTTTTAACCTAGTTTAGTTTTTTTTAGTTTATAGATCATGCAATATAGCATGTTAAAAGGTATGCATAAGCAAAGTTAGGCTCATAGTTAGTTTGAATATGTTTTTCCATAGCTAATTTTATAATGTGGCAACAAGAGCCAAGTGAGTATTTGTATGGTGTTATATCTTGCATGTGTGAAGGTGCCAAGAGAAACTAGTCATATGAGTTTATTCAATTTTTATCAAAGATCATTTACATTAAATTTGAGTTCATGCACTAATGTACAACAAAAGTTATGGATGCTCAAAGATGGCATCTCAAGTAGATTTGAACATGGTTGGATCTATGATAGAAGTTTATGAGAAGGTATGTTAAAGGAATTATATCTCACACACATGAGATTTATAAGAGTAGTGGGCTACATGGTTGGATTATTCGATGGAAGGAGATCATTTGGTCTAAATTTGAGATCCTGCATCAAAGAGTAAAAGAAGTTATTAAGGTGAAAAAATTTCTACTCATGCATATTGACAGGGTCCCCATAGTCATTTTTGAATGTGTTAAAGCTTGAACAAGATCAATGGTTCATGTTTTCTCCAAGAATTCAATATGTAGTGAGATGAGGATAGGTGCATGATGTTTAACATCTAAGCAAAGGTACATTATAATGATTTAATGGCTAGTAGGCATTCATATAGTTTGATCAATAGTGAACATTGATCATTATTGACCTTGTTGATCCACAAAGATTGATGGAATGCATTAAATTAACATTTTGAGAGGACATGAGATGAGGTCAAAGTGACTATGGTTTAACATTTGAGTTTGGTAGTCTATGAATTAAAGCTTGGACAAGATCGATGGTGCAATATTTATCTTAATTTAAGAGTCTATAAGATTAGAGCATTATGTTTGAAGGTTAACTATGACCACTACTATTCAAATATTTTAATTTACATAGGAAAAACAAGATATCTATATTTTGATTATATCATTTGATAGAAGATGAATTTATTCATGTAGTAAAAAGAAAACTTGTAGAGGAGTTCAAGGTACATCTAGAAACATATATTTAAATATATAAAAGTGTGTATAAACATAGTTATGAAGCTCCAAAGTTGAATGTGTTTTCATATGTGTTCTACAAGTGACCTAAGAAGGATATTTGAGATTGTGTTGGTGTTGTTTCAATGTCTCATGATGAATTAGATATTGGGGAGTATTGTAGAATCCATGAAGATGATTCATGTGTAATTTAGAGGTGTGATCAATCTATCTTGAGTATGAACAATGCTTAAGAAATTGACTGTGTGTATGTTCATGGTGAGTGTTTGTATAAGGTTTATGTTTGAGTTGTTTGAGCATACACAAAGGCAAGATAAGTTGAATTTGATCATTTAAGGATGTTGAAGGGGACATAAAGAGTGTACCCATGTATTATAAATTGGACCTATGTTCTTGTTTTGATTGAGGGAGTGCTAATGGGTGAATAGGTCTCTATGAGACCTATAAGAGATAAAAGTGCCTTTTTTAAAAGGTGTAGTTGCTTAAGGGTGACCCATAGATGCTATGGCCAACCTATGCAGATTGTATTGAGCCTTATATTCATAGGATATATGTTTTAAGGGTTAATACATGCCTAATGGCTGATCAAGATGGTGTTGATCAATATTGCATTATAAATATTATAACCAAAGATGATGGGTTCTATACTTGTATGAGAGAGAATAAGGAGTGATAGAATAGAGGATTATGTGTGTATTTTGTGGTACGATGGAGGAGTAGAGTGCCCTAAGTATGTGTTGAATATAATAATAGATTAAGAACTATGTTTATGACCTCTAGATCATAATTATATTTAAAAAATAGTGTTCTTGTAGATTGAGTGTGAGTGAAGGTGAAAAAAGATAAACTAAGGTTGATCATTAGGGGTTGTTGATATCAATTCAATAGTGGAAGTGTTTCATATGTGTTGTTGTGGTAGCTCATCATCTAAGATGGTTGTAGCCTCCTTACAAGTTAATACTTGTTAAAAGGTTTGGTTTTTACTGTAGCTCTACTATATAGGTGTAGGATCACCTTGTGGGATTGAAGTCTCACTAAATAGGGATTATAGTTCCTTGATCAGTTTTTGCTAGTCAAAATTATATCTTGTTTTTCTAAGATAGCAGTTCAATTATAAGTTACAGTGGGTTTTATTCCCTAAAAGGGTTTCCCACATATGTATTGTGTTATATGATTGATATTTTTTTGTCTCTCTTGCTTATTACTTTAAATGATATGTATTCTTCACGAATGCTTGTGGTGATTGGTTAAGTAATTGTAAAGATCAAAAGTGAAATTTGGAGTATTTTGTCTCACTAATTCACCTCCCCTCTCAGTGATTATACCTCTAAAAAAATGTGTAGACACTAAAATTTAATCAATAAATACTTTAGAATTCTAGTCCTTGACATATTTACCTTGATCAATTCACCACTCTAATAACCCATATTCACTAATTAATCCTTCAAAGTCTCACAATTATTGTGCATATCTCCAAGACTTCCCTATTTTGTCTCCATTCATCCCTATTTTGCATGTAATTCACTATCATTTTTATTTTAGAAGCTTATGAATCTTATGGATTAGAGTAGACTACAATACAATGATGCACTACATCCTTTTCATGTAGTGTGAATTTGTCTTCAATGCTCTAGTGGTCATATTCTCAATATAAAATGCTTCATAAAAGTTCTCATGTGCAAACCAATATGTCAGTTATTAGAAACATTTGAAAGATTCACTTATAAAATCACATCAAAGATCACACTTGAGACCCTTGAATACTCTATTTATCACTCTCTTATGTATGAAATTTCAAAAAGCATCTATCTATTCAACAAAGATCCCCACTAAAATTTTGTTTTAGTACTATAATCATTGCCTAAGTTAACATTATTTTCTTGTAGGTTGAGGATATCATTTTTCAATAATTATAGTCCAATTTTATTGGTTCATTTATATGATCTTACCTATAAGGATAACTACATTAACTTGAGCTCCACTTGGACTATGTAGGCATCACTATATAAAAAATGGATTTTCTTAAGATAGATCGGCCATATAACACTTCCCCACTTTTCTCCCTTTTATATTTGATCTTATTTTGTGTAATTTTATATGCTAAGGTTATGATTTTTTAGGTCATCTACACATCTAAAACATTTTCACAAAATATCAAACAATATATAGATAGGGCCAAACAAGTTTATATTTTTATATCCAACAAACAATCCATTTAGATAAAGTCATAGTTTTAGATTGTAACACAGTATGACCTTATTCATATTCTACATCATTGTAAATATATACAATAATATTTGTTTTCAATTAATTATGCCCTTGTAGGTTTTTATAGATAGTCACATTCAGTGAATGGATAACACAATTTAAAATAAATCAATTTACAATGACACCTCCTTAATCCTAATCCTAGTTTCCATTTTTAGTAATTTACAACTTTTGTAAAATTTATAGATATTTGTATTTATAGTATATTATATTAGTTGATTTCATAGATCACATTTCAATAGTTTACATTCTAATTAATTCTAGTGTAAACATTTTGTTGAACCCACATTACATTTTAAACACTGCTTGTTGATTTTTGTCCTACAGTTTCATTTTAATTCTATAAATTTGTGATGATGAAATAATTTAATCCTCAATCTTTGATATTATTTGTAACATAATGATTCAAAATTTTCAACCTTGAAGTAATCCGACATTAAAATTTTTTATCTTGTAACCTTAGCTAAATACTAACTCAAAGGCTCTTTTTTCACTTTGAGTTGAAATATGTTGTCTCCAATACACAAAAATATTTCATTTTTATTTTGACTTTATTTTTATTTTTTCTTGTTTCATTTTATGTATTCATCATGGGTATAGAATATACATGTTTTTGTCATAGAATCATGAATTTTATTGTAACATTTAACATTTAATTATAGCATGTTATTCATTGTATTTTATTGGATTCCATATAAATCAATTAAATTATCTCATTCTCATAATCTACGACTTTCACTTACTCCCAATTTTTATCATAACTCATCTTTTCATTTGGTTTCCCTTCCTACTTTTATCAAATCTTCAATGAATTGGGAACAAGAGACAACCTATTCTATGCATCTGTATTCATAGGTTCTCTTGGATCTCACCCATTAAATTATCAATAGGAACATCATGGCCCTTGTATCTAAACTTGATGCTGAAACCAACCATGCCAATATTATAGAATATGTTAGAACACATCCTAGAAAGATAGATTTAATTCCCTATATTACTTAAGATAAACTTAAGAAATAAGGTTCTCGTAGTCCATCTCATGTTTTTTATTATACCATTGTATTTATCCATATTTTTCACCCTTATTTATATCTACACCACCCATTATGACAACCAATTCCTCCCTTGATCAATATCTTCTCCTCCTACAAGCCAATCTATCTACTATTGATCAAACCATTTCTCATGATAGCCCTTCCTTAGATTCTATCACTTTATTTCATAAACCCTTAGCTCCCCATAACATATCCTCTCCAAAATGTATTTCATGCTCCTAATATTCCTCTTTAGAAGGTTTATTAGGATAAATTTGAAATTGATAATCAAATGCCCATGCCAATAAACAACATACCAAATGACTAAAAATCAATCCAAATTCTAACTAAATACTCTAATTGGGAAAGGTAAGTAAATTAAATTCAAATAAATATTGAAATAAAACTAAACTTATCTCAATATTATAGTTAATTTACCTCCAAATGCAATGTTTTTCCCCAAATTTTAAAAAAATTATTGCACTTGATAGTTTGAATGTTTGGGTTGTATTATGATTCAAAACTTAAATAACATGTTGGCATGGATTGGATAATTTGTTTGACAAGATGACAACATAAGATTCAAGTTTAAATTCCATGGTTTGTTCATGGGGGTGTGCATGATTTTATAAAGGAATGGATAAATTTCCAAGGAATTTAAAATTACTTGGAGGATTTTAGAGAGGAATTCTCTAAAGAGTGTGGAGCATTCTAGAGTGTAGAAGACTTTAGATTCTATTAGAGGTTTCAAACAATGATTAGTGTGAGTGATTATATGGGGATTATAAAGTGATTTGTAGGAAAAATTTGGGGTAGGTAAAATTGGAATTAAAAAATCCAAAATAATGTATAAAGGAGGATTAATGATAAGTGGGATTATTAACAAGAGGATTAATTGTCATGGGATGATATAAAGTTGATGTATGATAAAAGAAATGTTAGAAATGATACAGTAGTGATTAGGGAACTAAAATGGATTAATGATAATATGGATAGATTAAATTAATAGTGATGTAAGAGTGATAAAATTTGGATGTATATATTTTTACCCTCTTTGAAATGGAATTTTGAATATAATAAGTAATGGTATTTCAAAGAAAGGCAATTGTGGTTGATCATTAGTAAGTTAGGATGGATTATACCCTATGAGGAGGACATGTAAGGAGGGATGATATGAATGGAAAATTGAATTAGGAGATGAGGGGAGGGATGTGTGGATAGACAAAAGAGGGGTTGGGAGGTTTTGAATATGATGGATTAATAATGATATTGTTTCAAGCAATGAGCTAAAATTGACAATACCCAAAGCAAATACATATGTGAGGGAGTGAAAAAATGGTGTCATAGATTTAGACATGGCCCAAATGGGAATAAGTTTTAATGGGATGATGGTAAAATGTTTAAAGATTTATATGTATTCTAAGAAAGGATACATTCTAGGGATAGCTTCAGACTTAGATTGGGTGATTGGAAAAAAACTTTATATGTATCCCAAACAAGGATGCATGTAGGGAGGGTTGTGGTCAAAATAAGATAATGATTTGAAAATATTGATTAAATATTTGATGAGTGTAGCTAAAATCATATGTCAAATGATGATGAGAGCATGGGTGATAAATTATATGATCGAGTTACCAAGGGACAACACATAATAATGAGTTAGTGTGGTTTAGTTGTCCTCAGTCACCCTATGTGATTGAGCACTACCTACATAGTTTTAAAAAACCTTAGTCTGATGTATTTCTCCCCAAGAGGGTAGAATGAGGTTATGGAAAAAAACAATATATGAATAACAAAGAAAGGGATGTAATATATGTGTTGGATGAAAATGATAGTAATGGATGTGATACAAGGCTACCAATTGATGAGCTATAATATTGATTATATTGATGATGCCATGCATATATGCATGCAAGGGAGTGAGATATGATAAAATTAAATCCATAAACATCCCCAAATGAAAAAAATATTAAATTTGAAGTTGTAAAATTTGAGTATACAAATAAATTCATGATCTTTAAATGTATCCCAAATAAGGACACATGCTAAGGAGAACTACAAACTTGTATTTATTGACTGACTGATGCCATGAGCTTTGGAAATATCTTAGGTAAGGATGTATGCTAGGGGGAGATATGAGCATCAATTATATTGACTAATTTATTGAATAATTATTGATATTTTAGCTCAAATATTTGACTAATATAAGAATTAATGATGATGGATCGTGAGGATAAAGGATTAAAAAGATGAACTAGGTTGTGTGGAGGAGTGGATAGTTTAATATATTTACATGAGTGTAAATCATTTTTAAAGATTAATAGTGAGGATAATGGATGATTGTATAAAATTATATGATTTTTTTGAGATGAATTTATACACCCCATGTGGCTGAGCACTACCTACATAGTTTTAGAAGACCTTGAGATCATTTAGTTTACTTTAATAGGGAAGAATAATGAGAGAGAATAGGATAGACTAGAGGATTGTTGTGACCAAGAAGTCATTTTCATAGAAGAAAAGGGGACATTTGTATTTTGAAATTTTTTAAAAATTTAACACCTAAATCAGGCCCCGATTGATCATTATTTTATAAAAATACCCATATCTACTCAATCTTGATCAAAAGGGTCGTGCACAGTTTCACCACGAGGATTTTATCACATATAAAATCTTATCACATCTATATATGTTTGAATTATATTTTTTACCATTGCACTCTCAAAAATATCTTCATACTTAGTCATTTTTTTGAGCTAATTATGTTTTTATAGAAGTTCCCTTGCCTAGGATTTTTCTAGATCAACAGTCCTAGAGTTAGATATAACACTCTCTTAAAAGTGTTTTGGGATGAAAGGTGATGAGTCCAAAATATGAATCATTATTACTATCAATTTTCTTCTTTTTTATTTCATTATCTCTCCTCTAGACTAAACAATGCAAGGATTTTTGGCTTGTATCTAATCTTAGTGTAGTAAATGGATGCTTTATCTTATTTAATGTAATTAAAACCTAAGTTACTAACTCTATCATCTAATTCTAACTATTTATATGTTTAGTCTCTCCATTTTGTGTATACAGATGATACAATAATCTATAAGGAATAAGGAACTTTTTGATGATATCTTAAGGCAACCTATATAAAGATTCTAGAATTTTTGTAAGCTATGATCTCATTGGACAGTCTTCTAGTTCATTTAAGTCTTTTACAGACTGAGCTATGAACTTGTTTAACAACTATTGACTCTCACAATCTACTCCTATGGACTCATCCAGTCCCTAGCTATGGACTCATTCAAGATCTAATTTCATTCATCAAAGCTTTCCACATAGCCTAGAAACCTCACTATAGACTTATTCAAACATTCAAGTTCCTTGAATAAAGTTAATATGAATTTCTTCTAGACTCTACCAGAGTTTCTATGTAATTACTCCAGACTTTGCCAAAATTACTACATAGTTGCTTTGGACTCTACCACAATTATTCTAGACTCTTTCAGTCTAGCTTTTTGGACTCTTTCAATCTAGCTTTTGAACTTGCAAAACTAAAATATCCATACTTGAATATCATTTCAGTCACTTACTATTTATAGGATTACTATAAATAGTTTATCTATAAATAAACTTTTTATATCTATTAATCAATTTAAATATGTCCATAGTATTTATATGGTAAATTGATCTAGTATATCTAAGAAGTCATTCTTAGTAGATACATAATGGAATTTGTAATAGATAGATATTCCTATTCTAAACTACCAATCACCTATTTTGAAGAACCATTGAAAATAAGAGATTTTCTTGATAACATAAGATTGATTACTAAAATCTAGGGATCTTCTATTACAACATTATATAAGTAGATCTTCATGTCTTGATATATAGAGAGATATTTATGAAATAGACAATATTATTGTTCAATTAATATTATATCATAATTACATTTATATTAATGTAATATGTTTTTATTAATGAAAAAGATCCAAATTCCAAATACTGAGTCTTCTTTCATTCATGTTCCTAGGTGAGTAAGGGCCCACTCTCCTCAGGAACCAAGAATGTATTTATATATAGTATTTTATGTATTTACATTTTCCAATAATTATAAATATATTTAATTTTCATAGTAGTAATTATAAATAGAATTTGAAACCTTTAGGAAATTACATTTTAGTTTAAGATTTAATTCAAGATTATTTACTTTAAACAAGTGTGTTTACTTTCAATAGATTATTAAATTTTAACAAGCGTGTTTACTTTCAGATTGTTTGTTTTATATACAAATCTATACAAACTTAATCCATGGACTATCAAAATACTATTGCTTGGATAAATGTGTTTATTTTCATCAAGTGTGTTTATTTTAGTAGATTGAATTACATAGTGTTTTAATTTTGTAAGTTTGTTTATTTCTTACATAAGCAAATCCTTTTTAAGATAAAATAGATTAGACATTTATAAATAAAATAACCCATGAATAATATCTATAATACCTATAATCATAAGCCTTATTATAGACAACTTTAGACATTGCCCTTAGTTTGAGTGACATCAATAGATAAAGTTGTTCAAATGAAGTGATTAATGATAACCATAATTTTTTGTGACATTGCTAGGGATAATATAAGGTGTTAGTAAATAAAACCTTATTGGTCTATATTAAAAAACCAAAAATATTAAAAAATTAATCAAAAATAAAAAAAATAATTTATGAACTAACCTAGAAATGCTAAAGGAAGGTTCATCTCCAAAGACCCTGAGTTGGGACCAAAGGATGAAAGAAAAAAATTTTGGTTGAGAGATCTGAAAGTATAATAAAAATACTTGAATCATGCTTAGATTCATCACTAGAATCAGTATCATCCTCACAAATAAAACTTGTAAGAAGACTCATATTTGGGAGATCTTCTCCTATAGGAAGAATTAATCCTAAGGATCCTTTATTTGGAATAGTAGGCCTTGGACCTCAATATTTACAAGAACAAGAAGAAGTAATATATTATATCTCTAATACAAGTTGGAAAAAAATAAAAACCATGTCTACTAACCAAGGAAGTATAGATTATCCTAAATAAAATAGATTGTAATTGAAATAAGACAAAACCTTTTATTTTCCTATAGTCATAGATCCAGTAGATCAAACCTCTATGAAAAACATTTCACAATCAATTCTTCCAACTTCTATGGACAAGTCCTCAAAAGATCTAGATCAATTATTTTTTGAGTTCAAAGTGCTATACCAAAATTATGATTACATAACTGATAGTTAAAAACTCAAATTGTTCCCTTCTACACTTAAGGAGGCAACCATGAGATGGTTCATGGTCCTTCTAGGTGATTCTATCAATACATGGAGAGACATGAAAGCTACATTTATTGATAAATATCAAGATTATTATAGAATAAGGGATATGAAATAAAATTTATTCAATATCAAATAGAATGAAGAAAAAATTATGGAAGATTATCTAGGGATTATCCACTAACAAAAGAGTTAGAGAAAATGATCTTTTTTAAGGGATTAGATGATGAATCTAGGGATGCTTTGAATCTGATGGGTAAATGAGACATTTTTAAATTAACATTCCATCATATTTTATATCTATGTACTAATTATTCTAGAATAAAATAAAGCATAAGGAAAGTAAAATTAGGTAAATCTAATGAAGTTAGTTGATTGATGGAATAATTTTCCAATTTAAAACTGATATTTTAGTCTAATTAAATACTAAATTAGATGGCCTTCAAGAAAAATATAACTCCATGACATAACCTTTATCCATATATTGTCCAAAATCTAAATTGAAACATGCTCTTACAGATTGTCCTTTGGTTAAAACAAAAATATGTTGGATATGTGGTAGCAAATAACATGACACGAACCATTATAATCATCTTTTTGTCTTGAAAAATCAATTGAAATAAAAATACACAACCCATAAAAGATATGAATTATGTACAAATGCAAAATATATTTCCACAAAACTAGACACAAGGTTAGTTTGGCACAAGAAATTATATTAATCTATAGATGACACCCTAGATTACTTAGGCACCTCAACCTATGTGGGGACAATCATAACCAAAATGGGCTAATCAAGAATGGATGATGCCTCAACATTGTATGATGCCTCAAAAACCATATATACCCAAACCATAGTCACAATAATGAAGAAATACATAGTGGAATGTTAATCCATAGTTTAACCCCCACATAAGGTTTTCACCATATCAAGATTTGATAGAACCTCCTATAAAAAAATTTAATCATCCCCAATTACCTGATCAACTAGTGGCTAACCCTAAGAATAAACCATCAACCCCTATCTATGTAAATGCAAAAGGAGGAACCATAAATTTAGGAGCTATTTAACTGGAAAATATTCATCTTAGATTAGGAAGAACAATTCAAGAACTTCCTATCACCATCTCTGAACTACCCAATGAAAAATAAAAAATAGATACACCTCAACCCACAGTCAGAAAAGAGGAATTTAAAAAAGTATCAAAAAGATAAAGTAAGATATTATTATTCCTCCACTTGTTCCTTTTTATAACAAACTAAAGGAAATTAAAACCAAACAAGAATTTGATTTAATTATGGCATTAATAAAATTGAACATTAAAGTAACCTTATTACAAGATATCAAGGATATTATAGAATTAAATAGTATCACTAAAATACTATGTCAAAAGACATCTGGAAGAAAGAAATAATACTCAAAGACCATATATGTAGATGGTAAATTAGCTGATCTTTTAGTAGGGAAAATACTATTACCCAAATACACAGAGCTAAGAAGTCTAGTCATAATAGTTACCATGGGAAAGAAAGAAATACCCAATGTTCTAGTATATTTAGGTGCAACAATCAATGTCATGACAACTAAAACTCTATATACACTATCCCTTATGGGGATGCAACCTACCTCCACCATTCTCCAAATGGTTGATCAATCAGTTGATAAACTAGAAGCTACTATATAAGATGTAGCTATAATGATTGAATCATGGGAGTATCTTGTATATTTTATGGTGTTGCAACCTAAAACCAAGAATTTAGGATACCCTCTCATTTTGGGAAGACCTTGGTTATCTACTATAACATCATTAATTGATTACATATCATGGTATATGACTATTTCAAATGGTCTAAAAGTAAAATGAATACCCTTATATCCCCATATAAAACCATCTTCAATTATACTGAAATACTTTGGGTAAATGAACTAGAATAACATAATAATAATCTGTCATACTTGGCCATGATAACTATATAAGGACACATGACAGAATTAACTAACTAGTTAGCACAAGATCTAGAAGAAACTACTAGCCTCATGAGCCTAGCTACAAACTCTGTCAGTATGTATGATATGAAATTTGTCAATTTTTTCTATAAACTCTATCAGTCTGTTCACATTGAACTCTATCAGTCTATCCACTATGAACTTTGCCAGTTTGTTTTCTATGGACTCTATCTAATTCATGGCTATGGATGATGTTAGTCCCTTAGCTATGGACTCCACCAGACTTGTTACTAAATAATAAATATTTAAAAATTCAACATATGACCACAAACCATTGTAATAAAGTATTTAGAATTGGGCAAAGGACATACCAATTAATTTTTTAATTGCATTCAATTATCCATTAGCTAGAATCATTCCTCTAGCAGATAGATTTGTAAAAATGTAGCTACATTTCATCTATTATTACCACATCCATGTCCTCTTAATTCCTTGATGAGTGAATTTAAATAAGTAGAATCTGTCTATCCTGACACTAAAAAGGTTATGGTATTGTCAGGGAAAATATTGAACATAAATAATTGGTTAACCCATGGCTAAAAAATGAAAATTTTTAATGTCTTTGAAAAAATACCAAAGCATTTTTTGGGATTATACAGATATGAGAGGAATTTATTTTAGTGTTTGTACCCATCACAATTAAACAAGTTAGGATAAACTAGTTACACAACCATAAATATGGATAAATCTAGTATTAAAGGATATAGTAAAAACTAAAATTGAGAAATTATTGGATGTCAGATTCATTTAATCTATTTTAGATAGCTAATAGGTTTCTCTACTAGTAATTTTACCAAATACAAATGGGAAATGGAGATTGTGTGTAGATTATCGATAGCTAAACAAAGCTAATACGAGGGATTATTTTCCTCTTATTTTTATTGATCAAGTGATTAAAAAATTAGGTAGGAAATAAATACTTTTTCTTTTTATATGAATTTAATGGATACAATTAGATAATAGTGGTAGTCAAGGATTAAGACAAAACTAATTTCACCTATCCATGGGGTACATTTGCTTATAAAGCCTTACCATTTGGTCTTTGTAATGCCCCAACTACTTTCCAATAGGTAGTTTTAGCCATATTCTCTAATGACTAATGATTGTGTAGAAGTATATATAAATGACTTCACAACTCATGGAGATACATTTGATGAAGCTTTACATAATCTTGATAGGGTCTTAAGTAGATGTAAAGAACACCAACTATCACTAAGCCATGATGCCTAATGATGATGGATAAAGGCATAATATTAAGAAAACATAACTCTACCAAGGGAATCCAAGAGGATCCTAATAAAATTAAAATAATTTCCAACCTACATGTCTCACCGAATCAAACTAATACTAAGAGCTTTTTAGGTTATGATGGTTTTTACAGTCATTTTATAGAAGACTTCAATAAAATTATTGTCCTATGTTTGGTTTGTTGTCAAATGAAAATGAACTTATGTGGAGTTATGATTGTCAAAATACATTTAAATCCATTAAATAAAAATTGAGCTCTACACTAGTGCTAAGAGGACCCAATTGGGAAAAACCCTTTCACATTTACATTGATGCTTCTAATTATGCAATGGGGGTAGTTTTAGGACAAAAAGATGAGAATTATCATATGTATGCCATTTATTATATCAAAATAATCTCACACCAACTGAAAGGAATTATACAATCGTAGAAAAATAATTCCTTGTACAAATTTATGCTATGAACAAATTTAGACACTATATTACATGTTATAAGGTCTTCATAGACACAAACCATTCAACCTTAAGGTATCTTATGAATAAACCTATAGTAGGAGGAAGCATCATAAGACGATTGTTACTTTTGCAATAATTTTATATAAACATCATTGATAAACTAGGAAAAATTAATGTGGTTATAGACTTTTTGTCTAGAATAAATAATACAGGCAGTGAAGAACCAATTGAAGATAGCTTTCTAAATGAAAAATTGTTTGCTGTTCCAGTAAAATATCCATGGTTTGCTGACATAGCCAACTATTTATCCAAATAAAAGTTTACTTCTTAGTTAATCAAAAAGAAAGAAAACATTTAATTAAATAATGTTCTTCTTTCAAATGGATTAATGGCATGTTATTTAAATATGGACCTAATCATGTGTTTCATAGGTGTGTAGTAGATCATGAAGTATATGATATCATTAGAACTTGTCATGATGAAACATGAGGAGGTCATTATTTTAAAAAAATAACCATGCAAAATATCTTAGGAGTATGATATTAGCAGCCTTTCATTCATAGTCAAGTAAATAATTATACCAGAGAATGTGATTCATTTCAAAGGATGGGATAACCTATGCTATCAGTAAAAATGCCTCTTTATCCTCAAGTAGTATTGAAACCATTTGAAAAATTGGGAATAGATTTTTTTGTTCCTTTATATCCTCCATCTCAAGAAAAGGAATATCTTTTAGTATGTACATATTGTGTCACTAAATAGGTTGAAGTCCAAACCTTGAACTTTGCTATAGAAGAAGTGGTAGTAGATTTTTTATATTTTAAGATCATGCAATGGTTTGGTACACATAGGGAGATAGTCTCAGATTAAGGACCAAAATTTATGTCTAACATGATTAAATATTTTATGAAGGTCTACCAAGTCAATCATAGGAAATCTTCTAATCCATAGTCCAATGGCCAAGTAGAAGTTACTAATAGGGTGGTGGATATTATTCTGACCAAGATAGTAGTAATAGAAAAGATTAGGTAACTACAATACCAAAATTAATATGAGCCTACAACACTACTTGGAAGATAACCATTGGGTTATCACATTATGAGTTAGTGTATGGTATAAACCTTTACTTTTTTTAAAAAAATTTGAATTACATGCTTTAAAAATAGCAATGAAAGTAGGCATTGATTTGGGTAAGGCACAATAAGATATAATTCTTAAATTAAATAACTTGATGAGATGAGGACATAATATTTACAAAAAATAGAGATGATACAACACAAAAGGAAAATATGTCATGATTCCCACATCAAATCAAGAAGATTTTAAAAAGGACATTAGTCATTTTTGTTTGACTCAAAGTTTCAACAATTCAAAGGCAAGTTAAGGACAAGATGGTTAGTCCCATACAAAATAGAAAAGATATTTGAGAATGTATAAATACAATTATTTTTAATAGATGGGAACCAGAAAACTTTGATGGTCAATCAACATAGACTCAAATTATATTAGAAACCTGTCAATAAGGAAGAATTTTTTCAAAACATCATACATGGAGTAGTTTTTATAGAAGGACCTAGTTATTCTATGATAACAACTCCATGATGGCATATTCTATAAAAAATAATAAGAACACTTTTTGGTTTTCATTTTTCATATTCAATAGTGGAAATCCTTTTAAGGATGCTATTGACAATGTTGATCAGAAAACTAGTTTGTTGGTTGGTCATGCACTAAATAATGAGCTTGAAAACCAAAAATGGATGCTTAGGGGAAAAAGTTTATATATATATATATATATATATATATATATATATATATATATATATATATATATATATATATATATATATTAAAAAATATTAAAAAAATGATCAATTATTTTAGCCAATAAAATCACTGATGTATTTATTTGTATAAATTCTTATAAAGACTAATCCTTGTATTTGTTCTTTATTTAGAATCAGGTAGAAGGAAAGGAATGAAGATTAAGAGTATGATTTGGTAAGTAGGCCATTTTATTTATATGCATTATGTTAATATAATTATTTTTAATTCATGTATGCTCATGTTTAAGATGAGGTTTGGAAAGAAGACGTATTGCACGTTATCAAAGTAAAAATTAAACAAACACATTTGATGACATGAAAATGTCATAAGTGAAAGGAAACATAATTAAAAGGAATGTCATGTTAACTAATAACATTTTATGACATGGATAGGTCATAAGTGAAAATACATGCAAGTAAAAAGAATGCCATATCAACTTTATTCATGTGTACAAACCACCTACCAACTCACTCTATAGTACCTTGAATAATGCTAATGAGTTTGACGATGTAAAATTTTTATCAATGTGAAAGTAAATTAAATATTTTTGAAATATAATTTCATTTCATACTTCTACACGACATGATGGTTTCTCTAGATTATGATAGTAGCCATCAAAACCAAATACCCATTTGAATTACTTATTTCTATTTTAGTTATGCACTATTGTTTATGTTGGCACTGACTGTTGCACTTGATAAACCACTTTTAAATTTTATAAAATTTCTAGAGCTACCATGGGATACAATAAATGCTCTAAACCTGAGTCCATAGTTGGATTGGTGACCAACAACATCTCTATGGAAATTTTTGAGGAGGTTGGTTGGCTATCATTTTTGTAAAAATTTGAAGGCCATGAATAAGATCTAGTGAATGAATTCATTATCAATCTCACATAAGACTCCACTATAATGAGGGGTATTAGTATTCATGTTTCTGGCACAATCATTAGTGAAAGTTTTATAATTGTTAAAGAAGGTAAAATAATACTTGGAAGAACTCCTTTTTTTGAGTTAATTGTTAAGGTGTGGAGCCTAAAAGCTTCACCAAAGGAGCACATTACCAAAGTTGCCGATTTACATAGTCACCGGCATCGGTCAAGAGCGACCGACATCGGTCAGGTGCAGTTGAAGAGACGCCGATGTCGGTAGGGGATCGGCCGATGTCGGTCACAGGCAAGCAGGCAGGAACTGGTGTCAGTTACCTGTGCATCCAAAAAGCTATTTTCATGGATAGAACTGAGTGTTTGCATGATGAGTTTAAGTCTTAGTCTTAAGTCCACGTCTCTATTATTAGTAAGACTATTTTTAGATCCCTTGTTCAAGAGGCTTAACTGTTGGTTGTAAGTGCATGCTCAAGTCTCCTAATTCTATATGTAGAGTTTGATCTTCTTAGCTTAGTATTGTAGTAGTTCATTGTATTGAATGTTGAAAGAACAGTATAGAATTATATAGGTGAATCAATCCAGGTTGTTGGAGTTGATTGTACTTGAGAGAGAGAGCTCTTGAGGGATAAAGATCTAGAGAGAGATTTTGTGCATATGAGAGAGGTGTGGAAGAAATAAGTTTATTCAATTGCATTCCTTCTGTAAAGAGTTTAATATAAGTTTTTAGGGTGGTTTCTTGTATCTCTTGTTCTTTGCTATTATCTGATTCTAGTTACTTATCTATCTGATTTAATTCCATGGTTTATTGCTTTCATAAGTGTAATAATATTATTGGTTGATCCCCAACAAGTGGTATCAGAGCCTTGGTTGTAGGTTTAGAGCTTGATATCCAATAATTGGTATCAAAGCTCAGGTTCACTAACAGGTGGTTCAGATCTATGTAGTGTGTATTGATTACAGGTTACTCACAGGGGTTTCTGCAGGGATTTCTATTTGAGTGGGAGAAGCAATGGTAGAAGAAAGTAAACTGAGAATGGAGAAGTTCAATGACAAAAATTATCAACATTGGAGAATGCAGATAGAGGACTATCTGTATCAAAAAGATCTATACTTACCGTTAGGTGGGATTGCAAAGAAGCCCACAGACATGGATGACGAAGAATGGGAAGTTCTTGATAGAAAGGCTCTGGGGTCTATAAGACTGAGTCTAGCATCTACTATGATATCTAATTTATCACAGGCAAAAACAATGGTAGAGTTGATGACTACTTTAGCAAATTTGTATGAAAAACCCTCAGCTTCTAATAAGGTATATCTTATGAAGCAGCTATTTAATTTGCATATGCAGGAAGGTGGATCTGTATCTAATCACCTAAATGATTTCCATGGTATTGTAAATCAATTAAGTTCAGTCAAAATTGTATTTGATGATGAAATAAAAGCTCTTTTAATATTATGTTCTTTGCCTAAAAGCTGGCATAGCTTAGTAATGGCAGTTAGTAATACTACATCTGCTTTAAATATTTTAAAAGTAGAGGATGTTGTTAGTGTTATCTTGAATGAGGAAATTCACAGGAAAAGTACAGAAGAGACATCTGGGAATGCTTTAAGTTTTGAGAGTAGGGGAAGGCAAAAAGAGAAGAGCAAGAAAGGGAGATCAAGATTTAAGTCTAAGGGGAGAGGTAGATCCAAATCCAGAAATGGCAGGAAGCCACAATGCTAGAATTGTGGAAAGATGGGGCACATAAGCAGAGATTGATGGTCAAAGCCTAAGGTGGAAAATCAACATGAAGGAAAAGAAGAAGCAAAGGTTGCAGGTATTGCACAAGATGCTTTAATATTCTCTTTGCATAATAATATAGAATCTTGGGTATTAGATTCTGGTGCATCTTTTCATGCTACCCCTAATAGGGAATATTTCAGTGACTATATCCATGGAGACTTTGGAATAGTGTATCTAGGGGATGATGAGCCTTGTAAAATTATTGGCAAAGGTAAAGTTTAGCTGAAAATGCAGAATGGCAACACATGGGTGTTGAGAGATGTTATGCATGTTCCTAGCTTGAAGAGAAACTTGATTTCTATAGAAAAGTTAGGGGATGAGGGTTGTACAGTAACTCTCACAACAGAATCTTGGAAGGTGACCAAGGGTGCACTTATTATGGCCAGAGGTAAGAGAGTAGGTACTCTCTATTTATGTAATTGTGCTACTAACAATTCTCCTTCTGTATTATCTACTTCAGATGTGAATGCAAAATTGTGGCACTCAAGGCTTGACCACATGAGTGAGAAGGGAATGCCAATTCTTAAGTCTAAAGGTAAGCTTTTAGATTTGAAAAGCATGGATCTAGAATTTTGTGAGCACTGTGTATTTAGAAAATAGAAGAGAGTGAGTTTTCTCAAGACTGGGTCTACAAAGAAGAAGCATAAGTTACAGCTTGTTCACACAGACGTGTGGGGACCAACTTAGGTAGCTTCTATTAGAGGATCATAGTACTATGTTTCATTCATAGATAATGCTACAAGAAAGGTATGGATCTATTATATTAAGAAGAAATCTGATGTATTTGAGACTTTTAAGATTTGGAAAGCTATGGTTGAGAATGAAATAGGTAGAAGATTGAAGTGCCTGAGATCTGACAATGGTGGTGAGTTATGCAGCTATAATTTCAACTGGTATTGTTATATGCATGGAATTCATAGGCAAAGGATGGTTCCAAGGACACCTCAGCAGAATGGAATTGCTGAAAAGATGAACAGAACAATCATGGAGTGTGCAAGATGTATGAGATTGCATGCTGGTTTTCCCTTAGAGTTTTGGGTAGAAGCTATTGACACTACATATACCTGATTAATAGAGGACCCTCTACAGCTCTGGATGGTGGAATTCTAGAAGAGGCATGGATAGGTAAAAAGGTAGATCTCTCTTTTCTCAAAGTTTTTGGTTGTGAAGCCTTTGTGCATGTTGATAAGGAAAATAAAAAGAAGCTGGATGCTAAGTCTATGAGGTGCACATTTATTGGCTATGGCTCAGATGATTTTGGTTTCAGATTTTGGAATCTAGGAACTAACAAGATAATTAGGAGCCGTGATGTTGTTTTCAATGAAAAAGTGATGTATAGTGATCAGCTAAAAAAGTTGAATCAATCTGGGCAAAGCAATGGTGAATTGGATGAGGTGACGGTCCAATATGAGCTCGTAGGAAAAAGAAATAATCACTTGCAGGAAAACATAGAGACCGACGTCGGCAGGAAAGGAACCGGCGTCGGCAAGATAGAAATCGATGTCAACCATATAGAGACTGACATTGGTAGTGTAAGAACCAGCGTTGGTCAGGAAGAACTGATGTCAGCTAGTAACAGGTCTGGAGGTGACTGAGGTCAGTCACTGTCAGAGAATTTGGGTGGACAGCGTGTTGTGAATGAGTCTCAGACACCCATCAGGAGGTCAGCAAGAGTAAGTAAGCCTCCAATTAGATATTCTCCTTCATTATTCTATTTATTGTTAACTGATGGTGGAGAACTAGAGAGTTTTGAAGAAGCATTACAGGTGTGGTCCAAGAGTCAGTGGGAGCATGGCATGGTTGCGGAAATGGAGTCCTTAAGAGAGAACCAGACATGGGATTTGGTTGAGTTGCCAGCTGGTAAAAGAACACTGAAGAACAGATGGACCTACAGGTTGAAGGAAGGTGAGAATGGATAGATGAGATATAAGGCCAGGTTGGTAGTGAAAGGATTTGCACAAAATCCAGGTATTGATTTTGGTGAGATTTTTTCTCCTATTGTTAAAATGACTTTTATACAGATTGTATTGTCTTTGGTTGCTATTGAGGATTTGCACCTTGAGCAGCTAGATGTTAAGACAGCGTTCTTCATGGAGATTTGGATGAGGAAATATACATGGAATAGCCGGAAGGATTTGAGGTCAAAGGTAAGGAGAAGTTAGTGTGCAGATTGAAGAAAAGCTTGTATGCCTTAAGCAAGCTCCTAGATAGTGGTATTTAAAATTTGACAGGTTTATGACTGAGCATGGCTACAGTAAGTGTCAATCTAACCATTGTGTGTATTTTAAGAGATTGGATAATGGTAGAAATATTATTCTATTGTTGTATGTAGATGATATGCTGGTTGCAGGATCACACATGCAGGATATCTCTAAGCTTAAAGTGAAATTAGCTCAAACATTTGCTATTAAGGATTTGGGAGTAGTAAAGAAAATCCTTGGCATGAACATTAAGAGAGACAGGAAAAATCACAGGTTGATATTATCTCGAGAGGATTATGTGGACAAGGTGTTGAAACGGCTCAATATGCAGGATGTTAAACCGATAAGCACACCTTTGGCTGGACATTTTAAGTTGAGTAAAGAACAATGTCCTAATTGACATGATGAGGTAGAGTACATGAGTAAAGTTCCATATTCTTCCACATTAGGGAGTTTGATGTATGCAATGGTTTGTATTAGACCGGATATTGCCCAAGCAGTGGGAGTTGTAAGTAAGTATATGGCTAATCCAAGAAAGGAACATTGGAAAGTAGTTCAATGGATCCTTAGATATCTAAGAGGAACCAACAGTAGGCACTTGTGCTATGGAGGTTTAGATACTTCTCTACATGGTTATGTAGATTCAGATATGGTAGGTGATTTGGATGGCAGGAGGAACACCACAGGATATGTTTTCACTGTAGGTGGAAAGGCGGTTAGCTAGATATCAAAGTTGTAGAAGGTTGTTGCCTTGTCAACTACAGAAGTAGAGTATATTACATCCATAGAGGCTAGCAAAGAGATGATATGGATGACACGGTTCATGGAAGAGCTTGGAAGGGAGCAGGGGAGTTGCAAATTATATAGTGATAGTCAGAGTGTAATCCATTTGGCTAAGAATTCAGCCTTTCACTCAAGAACAAAGCACATATAGCTTAGGTACCACTTCATAAGACAGGTATTGGAAGATGGTGAGTTGAAGCTGGAGAAGATCCATACAGATAGGAATCTTGTTGATATGTTAACCAAGTCAGTTACAAAGGAGAAGTTGAATCTTCATTCAACTTCTATTGGTCTTCATGATTGAGTTGAAGATGGACGAGCGAGAAGATGTTGCTATACAGGTACTGGTGCAGCTATTTATCTCCAAGTGGGAGATTGTTAAGGTGTGGAGCCTAAAAGATTCACCAAAGGAGCACATTACCAAAGTTGTAGGTTTACACAGTCACCAGCATTGGTCAGGAGCGATCGACATCGGTCAGGTGCAGTTGAAGAGACGTCGGCGTCGGTAGGGGATCGGCTGACGTCGATCATAGGCAAGCAGGCAGGAATTGGTGTTGGTTACCTGTGTGTCCAAAAAGCTATTTTCATGGACAAAATTGTGTGTTTGCATGATGAGTTTAAGTCTTAGTCTTAAGTCCGCGTCTCTATTATTAGTAAGACTATTTTTAGAGCCCTTGTTCAAGAGGCTTAACTGTTGGTTGTAAGTGCATGCTCAAGTCTCCTAATTCTATATGTAGAGTTAGATCTTCTTAGCTTAGTATTTTAATAGTTCATTATATTGAATGTTGAAAGAATAGTACAAAATTGTATAGGTGAATCAATCTAGGTTGTTGGAGTTGATTGTACTTGAGAGAGAGCGCTCTTGAGGGATAGAGATCTAGAGAGAGATCTTGTGCATCTGAGAGAGGTGTGGAAGAAAGAAGTTTCTTCAATTGTATTCCTTCTATAAAGAGTTTAATACAAGTTTTTAGGGTGGTTTCTTGTATCTCTTGTTCTTTGCTATTATCTGATTCTAGTTACTTATCTATCTGATTTAATTTCATAGTTTATTGCTTTCATAAGTGTAATCATATTGTTGGTTGATCCCCAACATTAATTGCATAATTCAATGGAAATAAATAATTATTTGCTACATGTGTACACAACCATCAAGGAAATTCAAAAGGGATCATTAGGGAAACCCTACCTAAACTTTGGAAATATGTTTCTTTTTTAGTAATTAAATATTTCATGTGTGAAGGGAAATATAACATTTAGTGGTGTGAACCAATGTGTATCATTATTCACCTCAAGTATGGCCAACAATAGATTTAACATAGGGATAACCTACCCTTATTCCTATATGGATCCATTTAGATTATGGGAATTAATAGATAAAATCCTCTCTATCATCATGGTCTTATCCATTTAATTATTCAACATCATTTCTTTTATAAAATCAAATCAACACGGAAGAATTTTTGGAACACCAGATTCAGTTAGTTCTCAACATCTATTTCAAAATATTATAAAAAACCACCAATAACCAAGACAAAATAAAAGGCTTCCTTTTTTAGGGTTAGGGTTTTATGTAATGAAAAATGATAGACTAGATTACAAACTACACATGTGATTGTAAAGACTTCTCTGTAAAATCTAATAAAAATAGAATTAAGACCTAGGGTTTTACAATTTCATGTAAACCCTAAATTTAAAGATATCGCTTTAGTAAACATAGCATCATAATTCTCTAAGGATATCCCTTCAATAAACATAGTAAAGGATCCCAATTCCCCTGTACAGATAAAAATAAGATACATAAAATTAATCTTGGGACAAGATGATGAAGAGACAAAAGTAATTACCACTATTGATAGCTTTGGACAATAACCATTATTTCCTTCAACATAAATAACAATAATAGCTCCTAATGAAGAATATGTCACAATAGATATTCTTGAGTCAACAATAGTAGTACTTGATGAAGAAGTTGTCATAACATATATTCTTGAGTCATCCACAATAATCCCTAATGAAGAAATTATTTCAATAGATGTTCCTACTAAGAAAGCTATTCAGAAAGAAAATATACTCATAAAATGAATTTTAGTATAGGAATCAAAATCTTCTCCATCTTATTCAAATCTTGATATAAGACTAGTATTAGACAAAGGGAAAAGTATTATGGTCTTTGAAGAATGAAAATCATCCATCTTCACTAAAGATCTAGAGTTTCAACTTGTCCTTGAACTGTTAAAGGTTGAAGTCATCATCAAAAAATAAGTTGTAAATATTGTTGATATTTTAGCTCAACTACAATGCAAGGATTTACTCAACTCTTCTTTGACTTAAGGATTAGATAGTTTTAAAGACAAATATTTTCATCTCGTGACTAAAAATAAAATGCTTGAGAAATAAATAACTCATTTTGATGAGGACATAGTAAATTATCTAATATATATATCACTAAAATATAATAAGAAAACCTATTGTTAAAATAACAACTCCAAAATTATCAGCAATAACAATTTTCTATACAAACTCCATATTCTTCTAAACCTTCAGTTGATCAAGCTTATCAAACTATTGTTTCTCATGTTGAATACATAGACAAATAGAATTTGGTATGTTTTGAGTTTAGGTAAGTCAAATAAAAAATAAATCCTTATAAAATGAAAAATAGACAATGAAGAAAAACTTAAAGAAAAAAAAATAGTCGAGTCATAAACTTGAAGTAAATCTACAAGTTACATGTCAGATAGGTGGAAACCTTCTAGCTTGCAGAGTTGCCTCTCCCTCTTATATCTTGTATTTACATGAATATTTTTATAGACAATAAATACTAATAATTTCATGTGATTTACCTCATAACATTGAATATCCTCCTATATTTCTAAACATTTTTTAGGAATCCACATTAGAACAACAAGATTTGTTATGTAAGTTTTATTTGTGTAATATGATATTAGGGGACTATAACTCATTTATTATCAATCTATATGTAGGAGAAGTTCATATCAGATATTCTATTTATAATTATAAAAATCATATAGCTTAGAAATATAAAAATGAAGAATATGTGACAAAATCCAAAACTAAAAGGCTATGTATTAGACCCATTTTTTCCAGTGCCAAGAATTTATTGACTAACTTTAAAACTACTTATCTGATGAATCTAAACATCAAGTATTATTAATTGCAAGCCATGCATATCAGTAGTGTCTCTTTTGATTTTTATACAAGAAAACATTTTGATGATATCTTTAAAACTAGTGTCAAGCATTGGGACACATTGATAATTCCATTGAAAAGAAAAAAGGTGATGTCTCCAACCAATTTAAGATGGAGCTTATGAAGGGAACAAGCCATCAATGACATGATTGTTGATGTCATTAACTCAAGATGTGAACAAATTTGGGTTCGAATAATATTCAGGCCACCACTTCTTTTGAATCCTATTCCACCATAGGATATATGGAGTCCTCAAATAGATGAATAATCTTAGAATTGGTAACAAATGGTGCAAACATATCAAGGTTTCACTAGTTCCCTAGATAATCATTGGGATAACAAATTTGACATATATGACCTTAACTAACATTTACAAGCCATAATTTAGAATTATGAGGGGAAAAAATCAACTAAATTTTCAAAAGGGACTTGAAAAAGGTAAAGCATGGGGGAAATGATGAGCCCAAAATATGACTCATTATTATTATTAGTTTTCTTTGTTTTTCTGCCATTACCTCTCCTCTAAACTAAAAAATACAAGGATTTTAGGCTTGTATATAATCTTAGTGCAGTAAATGGATGTTTTATCTTACTTAATGTAACTAAATCATTAGTTACTTTGTCATTTAATTCAAAGATGTTTTATAACTCATGCAGAGTATGGATGGTTTATCAAGGTTCTTCAACAATGCTAATACAAGTGTCAATGATCCTGGTCCTAAGAAGAGGCTTAAATGTGAGACTTCTACATCTAGAATTGAAGGATTGGTAAGTGGGTTGGAGATAAACTTTGAAATTATGATAAAGGAATTGACATCAGCTTATGATGAATGGAAGAAAAATCATTGATAAGTATATTTTGTAATAGAAGCTGTGAATCAGTTGATTTTGTGTTATTTTTTTGTTGTATGTGTCTAATGAACTTGAATATTCTTAATTTTTTTATGGATCATTTGATCTATGTAACTAGCCACTATGGTGGTATTTTGTATGGGTAGAGTCCCTAAAATAATTCACTTTTAACTTTAACAAAAACTTTATCATTTAATTCTAACTCTTTGCATGTTTAGTCTCTCTATTTTGTGTATATACAAATGATACAATAGTCTATAAGGAAAAAGGAACATTTTGATGATCTTCTAAGGCAACTGATAGAAAGATTCTAACATTTTGGCAAGATAAAAACTCATTGGACACTCTTCTAGTTCATTCAAGTCTATTTATGACCAAGCTATAGACTTGTCTAGTAGCTATGGATTCTCACAGTCTATTGCTATAGACTTGCCCAATAGCTATGGAATCACCCAATCCATAGCTATGGAATAATTCAAGTTCTGATTTCATTCATCAAAACTTTCTACCTAGCCTAACAACAAGTTGATATGGAATTGTTTCAGACTTTGCTTGAGTTGTTATGAAGTTACTCAAGACTTAGCTAGAATTAATATGAAGTTGCTTTGGACTCTACCAGAATGACTCTAAACTCTTCCAATCCATATTTTATCTTGTAAAACTAAAATATCTATACTTTAATATTGTTTTGGTCAATCTACATATGTCCATAGTCATTATATGTTAAATCAATCTAGTTGATATAGGAAGTCATTCTTAGTAGATATGTAATGCCTTTTGTAATGGATGTAACTTGTTATTCCAAACCATCAATCACCTATTTTAAATAACCACTAAAATTAGGGTATTTGTCTTGTTAACAAAATATTTACTACTAAACTATAGGGATCTTATGTTGCAATATTATATAAGTAGATCTTCATGTCTTGATGTAGAGAGATATATATAGAAAATAGATAATATTATTATTCAATTAATGTTCTAACATAGTTATAATTATATTTATGTATTGTTTTAATTAATGATTTTTTTTTTTAAATTTCTAATTACTAAGTCTCCTTTCATTCTTGTTCCCAAGGCGAACAAGGGTCCACTCTCCTCAGAAACTAGGAAGATATTTATATATGGTATTTTAAGTATTTATAGTTTCCAATAATTATAATTATAGTTTATTTTCACAACAATAATTATAAATAGATTTTGAAACCTACAACAAATTATCTTTTAGTTCTAAGATTTAATTCAAGATTGTTTACTTCCAGCTAGTGTGTTCACTTACATATTATTTATTTTTAGAAAATGTGTTTATTTTTAGCAAGTGTGTTTAATTCAGTACATTAAATGATAGGGTGTTTTAAATTTGAAAGTGTGTTTTTTTATTACATAAGCAAATCCTTTATAGGATATATTACATTAGACATTTAGAAGTACAATAACCCCCAAATCATATCTATAAGACCTACAACCATAAGCCTTACTATAGATAGATTTAGACACTATGCCTAGTTTGAATGACATCAATAGATCAAGTTGATTAAATGAAAGGATTAATGACAACCATAAATAGGTAAGTATCTCTTTACTTATAGGTAAATTTAAATGAATTATCACTTTAATGTATTTTTTAGATCCTATATCCAATAAGAAGGTGTCATGCATCTCTTGACACTCTTACGATGTCAAACTTATCAGATCCCTAGGAGGTCTTAGAGTGTAAGAGGTATCAGAGCTATCAAATACCATATCTAAGGAGAAGATACCATGTGTTTCATATCACTCTAATAATGTCATGCATGTCAAATCCCTATGAGATCCTAAAACATCAGAGGAATTAGAGTTGTTAGATCTTGATGCCAATGAGAAGGAAACACATGTCTTATGTTAATATTAGGTGTTAGACTTGTTAGATCCTTAGGAGGTCATAGAGTGTCTGAGTTATATTTTTTAGATTCCATATCCAGTTATTATAAGGCACCATGCATCTCATATCACTCCCATAGTATCAAAAATTTAGAGCCTTGAAATGTCTTATAGTGTCAAAGGTATTAGAGTTTTTAGATCGTAAAGCCAATGCAAAGATTCCATGCATCTCATGCTACTCTTATGGTATTATAATTATCAGATTCTTAGGAGGTATTAAAGTGTTAGGTGTCTTATTTATCAAATCCTAGAGCTAGTGAGAAGGTGAGATGCCTCTTTTCTCACTCTCATGGTGTTAGATTTAATAGATTCCTTGGAGGTTATGTAATGTCAAGAGGTGTGAAAGTTATTAGATCCTAGATCAAATTAGAAGATGTCATGTATCTCCTATCATTCACATAGCGTGAAACTTGTCAAATCCCTAGGATGTCCTATAGCATCAAAGCCATCAGAGCTATCAGATATCATAGCCAATGAGAAGGTATCATGTGGCCTCTAACACCCCATACTTTCAGACTTGCTAGAGCCCTAAAAGGTCCCAAAGTTGTCATAATGGGGGCTCGAGGGATTTAAAAAGTGATATGTGTGCCTCTATACACTTAGGTGGTATAAGGTCCTAAAAGGCTTTAGGAAAGTTAGAATAGAGTATAGATCAAGAACCTAATATAATGAAGAGATTCCTCATGTACATGAATCATCCAAGTTATTGATTGAGTATATAGAGTTGTCAAGACATTCAGTTCCCTATTGTGGCAAGATGATGTAGAACTCATTAAACCCAAAAACCATGGATTTATTTATGAATATCCCCATAGTCATTCATAATTACTTTAGGAATATATAGGCATGTTATCCATACTCATTAAATTTATTGATTTGACTAAGGGAGTATCAAGATTTGATGTCTTAAGAAGTCCCATTTCCATTAACTAAATCTAAATGGAACTAGTATTTAAAATCTTGAATTAATGGTAAATTGAGAAATAGATAACCTAAACTCACATTATCAACTTAGAGTTCAATTTATCTAATCTGATATCATCAAAATCTATTAACATGGAATTTTAATTAGATCTCTATATGGCCTCATTAGACTGGATTTACCATTATCAATTCTCTACACACTCAAATCATTATGATCCCTTTACATCAATTTCACTCCAAATCCTAGAGAAAATCATGTGCTCAATAATTTCGTACATAAATATCACATAATTTGATAATGTTAGTTTCATCCTCAAACCCCATACTAGAGATGAAGTACAAAGACACTACTTTTCTATAAGACATAACTCAATTCAAACACTACAATGAAGTATTCAGGGCAATTAAGGTTATTCAAAATCTAGGCTTAGATGATGAGGCCCATGATAATGAAACTAAATATGTATATGACTCCATGAAACTATGGCCAAACCTAAGGTTTTCATATGTGCTAACCTATTCTACAACATGTTGATCTCTTCCAAATACAATCAAGATATCATGAGGTCTCCCAATATCAGGTTTAAAATTGTAGACATATTTGGGCCTACATTTAATTAATAATATAATCTCTTAGACTACATCATGACATATGACAAGGATGTTGTTGTTTTTTGACATAGATATAAAACTTATATGATGTTCTCAAAGACTAGACAGAGGATCTAGATCATTGAGTCAATAATGAAGATCTTAATTCTTATACAATCAAAACCTTCTAAGAAGGTATGTGTATGGGCATGATCTTGATCAACTACGTATATGGGAAGAGTGAAATAATAAACATCAACACCTAATAGGTTCCCATTATCAATGTCATATTTAAGGGTGAGGAGGTCTTATATTTGGGTAGTCTTATCTAACCTCACTAGATAGGTGAACATAGCTCATGTAGGTAGCAAATTCTACTTGATTTCATACATGGTAGACATCATTTATGACACCTTAGACTTTAGTTTATATACATTTCCTCAATGGATACTAATGGGACCCATGGTGTATGTGGTGTTATACAAGCTCTACATCCACCACTTCTAGATTGAAATTTAGAACATATGTGAGTAATTCTACCTGGTCGTGTATTAGTAAATTAATGAGAGGCCCATGCTAATGATATTAGATTAAATATGAGATCTATTTCATCTCATTAGTGTATATTAGTACTACATGGATGGAACCATAATCTAATTATAATTATTTTTATTTTTTTGAGGGGGGGTCTTTTTTTATTACCATACATGGTCCTAGACTGCCTCATAAGGCAAGAGATCACCTACCAACTCATTCATGGTATATCTTGTCACTAACTTGATCATAAATAGAAACCTTATCTACAATTCCCCATGATAATAGAGTGCCATATTTATAAAAAACATTCCATTACTAGAAGATATGGCCAAATACAAAGACTCTTATAACTTGGGAAAAGTAAATAGTATGTGGTGGGATTATACTGGTGTAGTGCAGGACCATGTGGAAAATAACTAGGCAAAGATCAACACCACTTACCACCATAAGTCCCACCCTAATGATGAGATCTACCTCAACCCTTATGATAATGCAAAGTTGGTAGTGAAGATTTTGGTAACTCACCACCTGAAGTCTCAAGTTCCTACTCAACTAGATTTTGAGGAGAGACCAACCCTTCCATAGCAAGAGCCCATGCAACCAAACATTAAGGTCTAAGAAACTTTAAGAGATATTTATAGACATATTTTGTAGGGATTCCCAATAGGAGCTACTCCTATAATGGCATCATCTACTATGCCTATGCCACCTAATTAGGTAAGTAGACCTTAGGGAGCCCATGATTTACATTTTCATAGTAGTCTCAAGTCCATCCTAACTAGTGACTAGTCTATGGCTACCCCAGTAACATATTCCTTATTTATTGGCATTCTTACACAATCTTTAGTATTTCCCCCATGTTTTTCCATCTAAACATACCCTTTCCATTTTATGTCTCTCCCTATTTTGGTGATACCAAGTGTTTAATACCCTGATAGTCCTTTAACTACATTGTTACTTGGCATATCAAGTGCCCAAAATCCCTTAGTTTAACTTATAACCCAATTTTGGCTATCATCTAACTGTTGACCAAATTTGACCCTAATTAAAATTTGGGTCAACCCCTACTATTTTAAAATTTTGAGTAAAGTTTCATATGTTATATGGGGTCTCTTATTGTCCTATATGTCCACTTGCCCCTCCCTTAGTCCTTGTTGAAGTCCATTCTCCTAGTACTGGCCTAGTAAAAAAAAGTCAACCATGGTCAAACTTAGTCAAAGTATCAATTTATTTTTTAAATATCATAAAATGGTCTTTGATATATTTAAATGTGTTCACAAGTCATAAATTAACCATTTGCTAGGTCTCATGTGCAGAAAGGGTCATTTTGCCACATTTTTAGCTCATTAATTGACTTGCACAGATGATGAGAGTTATAAAATATGTCATCAAGGTGGATATGAACATGGATAAGGTCAAGTCATGTCATAATCAGTCAAGGTATATTTAGAAATCAATTATGATCAATAAATGGTAGTTTTCCCTCAAAAATATGAGCTTTTGGGAACTTGTATGGAATTCTTAAGTCCATCAACAAATAAAAACGTGGAAAGAGTAACTATTAACCTCCCATCATCCATTTTGATGCCTGTTTTTCAATAAGAAAGCAAAAAAATTCATCAGCAACTTGTTTTCCTCTATTTTCACTTAGCAAGCAAAGGAGTAACATCATGCACTTGACATGGGTTGTACAAGTGGAATTGGAAGGAGTTCTTATAGGGGTGGATAGTAATCTGAATGAAATTAATTTTCATAACAATAACTTGAGATTTTATGTATCCTCCTTTATGAACAATCAATTTGATTTTAGGAAACTTTTTATGCATGTTCAACCTAAGGGGGTCATTATTTGAGCTTGTCTCAGAGTTTATTTTTTTGTATTGAATGATTTTCATGATGTTCCCATGATTCTTCTTATTTTTTAGAGTTCAATTGTTTGAGAGAGCCTCTTCTAGGCTTGCAAATGTCTAGTTTGCACTTACAGTCATTTCACGTGCCTTGGAAATGTTTCCACCACATTGGAAAAAGGTGTTTTGGTATTGTTTTTGAGATGATATTAATGTGTGTTTGGAATTAAAGTGTTGAAAATTATTCTTGAGGTGTTTTGAAAGCATTCTTTGTATGTTTCTTATCATTTCATGATTTCCTTATATACCATAGTAAAAAAACTCCACCTAAAAAAGCATGCTGACATCATAAGTACAAGTTTGAATATTTTACATGGTCCTTAACCTCTTGGGACTATTAATGTACATTGAAATTTTTTATGGAGGAATGTAGCTGATACCAACTTGCAAACTTTGAGAATAGGCCTAATTCTACCTGAATAGAAGAAATGATCATTTATAATTGATGTCATAAACAAACCTTGGTTTTGGATGTGTTCCAATAGATTGGTGAATAAAATTTGAGAGTTTTGCTATGATAAGGCCTAGACACACCTATTGATCATCCTAGTTTGATAAGAAAAGTGTCAAAGCATCAAATGGGAAGTTGGACTATGATCAGGACATATTGGGTTCTCTATCCCTAAAAATGGCAAACAAAGGCCTTAAAGGTTTTTAAGGACCTCACAAAAGTCAATTTCAAGGCATTAAAAGCTTTAAATTTAGACAAATTAGTATCCATATACACCTAAAACAATTGGTCCAATTTTGAGAAGCAAAGGATGAATGGAGATTGGATTTTGCAAAGCCTAAAAATGGATAAAAACCACTAAAACAAGGTAGTGTTGTCTACAGGGCATTGATTAAAGGTTGCCTTGCTCTTCATAATGGTGTTATAGGGTATGATATTAAATTTTAATGATGCCAATTGGATAAAAGTATGCCTATAATTTCTATATACCATGATAAAATATGAATTAAATCTCTTAACCCTAATCCATACTCCTCTATCTATACATAGGACTATGAGGAGTCACCTATAGGTAGAAAGTTCAAAGTTGGTGAAATAGGTATAGCATGAAATAAAGGTAAATAAAGTTGATATTTTATGAAAAAATAACTACCTCAAAATAATCATAAAGATCCATAAACAATTATATTCCTCACCTAAATACACCTATAGGCCTAAAATGAATGAAAAATAACCACCTATAGCTGAGCAGACAGTGAATGAGGATTATGGCATTTGGAGGAGTCTTAAGGCAATCTTAAGATTGAGAAGGTTATAGTGTCAAATAAAATGAATTTAGGAATATAAAGGATGTTTTAAAATCAAAAATAAATACCAAATTCATGTCATTCTCACCCTAAAACACCTACAATCAAAGACCTACAACTGTCTCAGTCCAAGAGGATAATAAACAATTAGAAGGCTTAAAAGTAACAAGATGATAGATACGAAGAATGGATCACATTGGAATATTAAGGTGAGTTAAAATATGATATATAATGTTTGAAACCATGATTATAACCTATAAATAAAGTTAATAAATAAAGAGTACCCTTGTTCACTATCATAGTTAGACAGGGTCATAAGCAAGAGAGGGACATGATTGGAGTTTGGTGCCCAAGGAAGGAATAAGAAGTTTTAAATAGTGGTATATGGATTAATCATGATAGAATTAATGAAATAACATGTCCAATAATCCTAAATTCACCCAATTCCCTTTTGTCATAGCAAAATAGACTCATTCCATATAGGTAAGGTAAGGAAAGCCTTGTTTCAAGAGGTGAGTTTGGAGATTCCACATAGAAGAGAGGTTTTGAGTGGATACCTAGGTTAAAAAATAATGAAATTATGGTAATTAGAATTCATTAAAAACTTTGATACATCAAATAATTTTTGAAGGATCATCCATGAGGAGGTTTGGACAAGAACATGTACAAACAAGGTTTTTTACCCCTTTTTTAAAGAAATTGGGATGGTTAGACCCCATAACCATGGAAGAAAAAAAACCCTTTGGTAAAGTTATTAATTATTAAAATTTTAATATTTTAAAATAATAATTTTTCATTAAAAATAGGCCTAATACCCACTTTTATATCTCAGAGTAGGGGCAGTCCTTTCATGCACAAGAATGACTAGTTTGGAGAAAAGTGATGAATTGATAATCTCAAAGAAAAAAAAGACAAAATAAAGGTTAGATAACCTATGGGACACATGGAGAAACATAATAAACCTTGATATAAGTAATAAAAACAAATAGGGTACCCTACACAATAAAAGTTACAATTAAGTGTGAAGGAAACCCTTAGGGCTAGAAGTTGAATTGGAGGACATATGTATTTTCAACCTAATATATGATTTAAATGTGATAAATTAATGTTTTTATAGGTATATCAGATGTTTTGGAGCCATAAAGAGTAAAATAAATTAATTAGGGACCCAAGTGGACTCTCAAATGGCAGACAAACTTATTGGCAAGGTCTAGGCCTAATGCCAAACAGGGGTAAGGTTTCATTTCTTGTTCTTTATGAGATATTATAGTGGTTAAGGGATGCTTTTGGGATTATTATACAAGTTTATGGACCATTTTTTGGAAAATAAATCCATCAAGAATCTATTATTGGCTTAAAAACTCCCAAAGGCCTCACAAAATGCACAAAATGGCTCGAATGGTCAAAATCAAATGCTCATAGCTTTTATGAACTGATGAATGGGACATAAAGGAATTTGGAGAAGATGGATAGGGTCCTTGAGGTTCCTTTAGTGGAAATTTTTCAAGATTTTAGGGTGAATTCTTTATGAACAAAGGCTAATGATGAAAGTGATCAAAAACCCTTGTAAACCCTTCATAAGGACTCAAATGAAGAAATGAGGCTCAAAGTACATAAAAATGAATGAATTTGACATAGAGGATGAAAGATAAGTTGTTTCAAACTCCATAAGGGTAAAATACATGTAATTAGATTATATGTAATCCATATAGGTGAAGTAGAAAGTAGTTTTTCTTAACATTTTCTTATGTTTTATAGGTCCTGAAGATGACCATGATATGACAAGATATTTAGGAGGTAGCTTGGGACTTGAGCCAAACCTACATGAAATTTTAAAACCTTTTAAATACTCACAAATTCCTCTACTATCTCTCTCTATTTAGCCTATCTAAACTAACATCTAGAATGACATAGTGGACAAGGTGAAAACTCAAGTTTAGTGGATTTTTATGATGTTTCTAATGAAGCAAAGCATTTGAGGTGTCCCAAAATGTGTCACGAAACCCATGGTATGGATAATTTAGAATGGATGTAAATATTCTTATTCCAAGTGTCAAGAATACATATTGGAGAGTGATCTTGATGATGGGTGAAGATAGAGTTTGTGTAATAGAATCTCATGATGAAGAAAACTCCAAATTTAGGTGGAATTATCTTTGTAACTCCATCTCCTCATAATATGTTACACTTATCCCTAATATTCCTTGGAATTCTCAAGAGGAGCCGATGATGAAGGCAATTTTCCAAAGGAGAATGATTGAGGAGTTTGAATGCCACTTGTGATGAAGGATTTTAGTTTGGGATGGAAACATGTTCACATAAGTTTCATAACTCCTTTTCCACTTCATTCACATGCATTGTAACTAATTTCCACCTTTGGACACTTATCTTTGTGTGTCTTCAACTTCTCTTCTCTCTCTCTTCTTATAAATTCTATAAATATAAGCCATCTTGGCTATTGAAGGGGATTCCAACTCTTAGTATGGTAAATCCCTACCAAAATTGTACCTTGATTTATACTTAATCTAATGAGAAGTAAGTGGGTTATATTATAAGTCCATTTTCACTACATGTTGAAGTGATCCATCTATAATGTCAAGCATAGATTGAGTTCATCTTATTATCATGCAATCCTTGAATGTTTTGCTGCAAAATGACTTATCTCCTAATAGGTTTCATGAAGTGTATGATACTAAAATAGAATTTTGAAGTGTGTATGAGTTTGGTAGTGTCATATCTGACCTTCCCTTTACTTCCCTTCATTTGTTGAGTTGTTATTTTCTTTCATGAGAAACACTCATGCTAGGGAGCTCTATTAATGGTGTGAGGCTAGTTTAATTGTCTTAGTTCATTCTACAAATCCCAAGTGTATGAATGGAATAAACTCTTGTTGTATCACCTCCTAGTTTAGGTTTTATTTATGTATCTTTCTCTCCCTTTTCATTCATGTTAGGCAGTTTTAGTAGCATAAGCACATCAAGTCATATCTAGGGAGTTAACCCTCATTATCTAGAGATTCATCTCTCCTACAAGTTCACCCACATCTTAAGAGATTATTCAATGTTTCATCAAATTATATGAGTTTCATAGATTATCCTAGGGTGCATAATTTGATGACAACACTAACCTAATGGCATGGTCTACATTTTTCATGACCCTAAACCTAGCCTTGTTGGTCAACTTTTCCCCTGGTTGAGCTCAAATTCTTAGTTCTCTTGCATTCTTAGTGACATTGACAAGTTCAATTTCCACTATGAAAATAATCTCTCCAACATCCCAATAATTTTAATGGATATTATTAATTATAGTGATCATTTATTCATATTTCTCATTTCTTTTGGTACATCGATAGGTCTAGAATTATTTTCTCAACTTCTAAAAGCTTCACTTGAGATAGATTCAAATAATCCTACCTTAGTTTACATAGCATAGAAAAAACAAATCAAGATACCAAATAAGAATTAAAAGGTGATTACTCCTAGGAAACTAGTGCCTCCTCATGTAGCATCTATAAATTCTTATTTGACCCTTATAGGCATCACCCTAAGCCCTCAATAATTTCTATTTAACCAATTAATTTCCTCATTCATCATGAATACTATTGATGTGGATTTTATGCACACCTTGGAAATTTTTAAATGAGGCAACCTATAACATTTTAACATATCTATGGAACTAGGTTCCACTCTAGGGCATGAGTTAAAGGTATATGGTTTAAAAAACTAGGTGGTGGAACAATAGGTTGAATCTATGGGTTGTTTAACTAGGTTTATGGGCAGATACATGGATCTTAATAAAAATTCAAAACACTAAGTGAGTTGTATGGGTGAAAGACTATCCTACAGTGGGTAGATCTCAAAGAAACTCAAAAAGGAAGGAAGGGTAAGGAAAAAAATAAGAATCAATGTATTTGAAATGGAGTCTCTTATTGACTCTTTACTAGATACATATCTCAAGAACTAACATTTGTTGTTTGTAACTTTTGCATACTTGTAAACAACCATGGTTGGAAGTCTAGGATTAATAGATATATGATGATTAATGGTCTCAACTGAAGGTTACTCTTCTTTAGGTTGCTATTGCACACTTTTGGATAAAATATTAGAGCTTAGAATAGGAAGTTATCTAGGGAAGTTATAGCTCACACCTAAAAGACTATATCAAAATAGATAACTATACACACCTTGTATTATCAATTAAACTTGTAGCAACTATCTATATCAATGAAGTATATCAATATTTAATAGATATTGCACATCTAAGACTAATATTCATTAATAAAATAGTCAAATTCATCTGTAGCATTGACACCCATTAGAATTATTGAATAAATATAAACAAAGAAACTTTAAAATCGTTAACACAGAGAGGGAATAAGAAAGAACAAAGACATTTGCATGAAATTCAATTTTTTGATTTTTTCTTTTATTTCCACTCAAAACTCTAACCCTTTGAAAAGAGGGTTCTACATGTATATAAAGAACTTGGGGAAGGTTTTGCCTCATCCTCCAAGTATAGAACACTTACTTTACATCTTAATAGATTATAAGATAAGTCTCAGTTACATGTCAATAACTTATAGATATATTGATTATGCAACATATGTATGATGATATAAATGATTTAGTTAATTACAATATAAATGTAACTAGTTTTTAACTATTTAGTTATAGCCCTTACATGCAAAAATTAGACAAAAAATAACCTTCGTGCTAAATTGGCTCTTGATTAATATGTTTCAAAATTTTCATCATAACTATGGTTTTAATTATGCTTGATGATATGGTAATTAGAGTTGTACTTGGATATGCACATGTTAATTGAGATAAAGTTGCCATGAGAGCTATAGTATGAGATGGAACTGATGTGGCTATAGTTGTTGGTGTTATAAGTGAAGTTTGTGGAGTAGAATTAGTAGGTGGAATTTATTGGGATGCCTTCTTATCATCTATCTCTTGATAGTGATTATACACCTTAGCATGATGTGCTCAAATTAGGTTCATATCTAGAAGATGCATCTTAGTTACCCTAATTTTCTACTCCATTAGCTTAGCATGTTATATCTTAGTGGTTCTAAAGCTATCCCAAAATACTTTCACATCTATTGAATTTTTCATGGCTTATCTAAATTTATCTTCAATGTCCTCCAAGATTCAACCTTGCATACTCTATTTGAAGCCATCATAGGTTTTCTTAATCATTTGATCAAATGTGGCTCAAGTCACTAGCTGCCCTCTATTATCCCAAATCATTATTGGCCTATTTCTCTTGCTCAACTAATTTATTCATAAGAGATTTAGAGGATGATACCCAATCCTAGGCCTCTTATGTTCTTACTAAACCTAAATTTAAAGAATTTGATGCCTTCAATGGGGTCATCAAGTCCAAATGGATAAATGCCTTATTGGGGGTATATAACACTAATAAATTTAGCTTGTTCTCATCCTTTCTAAGAATTTTGAATAATCAGTTATAAAATTAACATGGGGTTCCATATTGACTTGCAAATAATGAATGGAATCTAGAATCTCATACAACCTCATTTCTTCATTTTACACATCCTAATCAATACTTTGAGAGACTCAAATTACCTGTTGTTTCTCTCTAAGAGTTTATAATTCTTATTCAAGATATTGTCTATCCATTTTAGTCCCTTAATGTATGGCCAAGATTGCATCTGTATGGGTCTCCATGTAGGACTTGAGGTCCTCAATATATAGGGACTAACCCTTATACATGTTTGATCTCTTGATAAGGAATAGACTTCTTCCATTTCCTCCATGATCAAAGTTTTGCCCAAGCTATCCTCAATTTTCCTCTTCCTTACTTGTTGTACTGATATTGTGGCCTTATCAAATAATGATCTCATTGTTGGAAGTTTAATGATCTTCAGATTGGGCCTTTTAGAGGATGAGGCTCCTAACTCCTTATCCCAATCTAGAAGAGTGATCTTTGAGGGATCTAATGGTTTAGATTCCACTTGCACATGCTCATCAACCTTACACTTAGGCTTAGTGGAAGGATTGGTAATTTATGGAAAAATGATTTTTGACTAGTCTATGTTTTTAAATTGTGGCATTAGATGCATAAAAAAGATTGGTTATTTCCTAGGAGCCCTTTTGGTGGTTACTACTATGTTTGTGTAGATTGGTTTTGAAGAGGGCAAAGTGAACCCAATTAGTTATAAAAATAAATAATTGGAATGATGGATTGGGTGATGGATGGAATGGACAAAGCCATGGTTGATGAGGTGGAGATGGAAGAAAATGATACTACAGTAGTGGAGGGTGGAGTAGGTGAAGTGACACTGGGTAGATTAGTAGATGGGTGCATAAAAAGGAAACCTTCATAAAGTTACTGAAAATGAATGAATGTATAAATATTTGGTGGAGGGATGGTAGAAAATATGAGTAAAGTGTAGTCATATAAAATAAAAAATTTGGTTACTTGAGTATGGCTAATGAAACCCAATCCATAGGTCCTCTTACTTTCTTGTACAACCCTTTCAGGGCTTTCTTTCACTAATTTCTAGTCATCCAAAGACTTCTTGACTTAACCTTTGTAAACCCAGGCAACTCTCTTAGGCCTAGATCCATCTCCCTAGGTCTCATTCCCTCTTGACAATAGTGCCCAAGTTAGACAAGAGCATTGAAACCCGAGGTGTCCAATTTTCAATGTTACTATCCAAGTGTACTTGTGGTCCTAATGGTCATATTTTCTTGAATCTTTATGCTAATTCATGTCAACCTAACATGAATTCATTTAACCCACGATCATTAAATCCCCTATAAAAGGCCATTCAAAGTCCATTTAGAAGAGTTGCCACTCCTTTACAAGAGAAAAGCAATAATACAAGCAAGACTACTCCATCACTCTTCCCTATTCTTCGTATACAACCACCCAATAGTATTTCAATCTTATTCAAACCTTCACACTAGTACCTAGTCATTTTAAGTACACCCAGTTTCATATTTACTTTCATTTTCATCACACTATTGTACCAAGTACTTCAATGAGAGAACTACATATAGCTTGATCCCTCTTTAGAGTATTGGTATGTAGGGAATGTGCCCACACATGAGGTATTAAATTCATCCAATGTATCCTTTACACACTAACCCCTTTTCCCTATTTGCCAAAGTTCTATTTAATTGCATATAAGACACAAGCACATGAAGAATTAGATCTATAGGGAGTTTCATTAATAGTGAGGATTTTAAATTTGGTATACAGGCTCACACAGATGCTATGAACAAAATCTATAAAAATCATATCTTTGTGAGTAGTTTGGACAACAACAGTAAGACCAGGAATATAACATCAGACAATAAGGCATCCTTTTTTGATGGTCATATCTAATCAAGAAATGAAATCTAGATCTCAGTTTGTGATAGTGTCCCAATCTTATTCCTCAAATATTAGACTTTATCTTAGCTGTAATAGCCTAGAATAAGCTAAGTCATATTTTATCTCACTCATTACTTTTTTTAGAAAAGACAAAAATACTTGTTTAAATAAATTAGTGGCTTAACTATGGCATATTATTTACTAACTTTATCTACTCAGACCCATTTATTAAATAGGAATACAAATCCATTATTCTAAAAAATAATAAATCATTTGGTGAACTCGACTTACTTCAAATTACATATAAAAACCCTAGAAATCCTAGGGTGAATTCCTAGCTAATTTTTCCCATTAATTTCTAATTTTTTTCCTAAATATTAAAATTAGAAATTCATCTCAAATTTTAAAAATTTGTAGTAAATTTTAAAATAAAATATCAAACCCTAGTTGCATACACTAGGTCCCAATAATTTTCCTATTATATTCCAATTATTTTTTTAAATTTTAATTAAATATTAAAATCAAAAAATCATTTCAAATTTAAAAAATTCATAGTTATTTAAAAAATATTTATTTCAAACCCTATTTGCATCAACTAGGTCCTAGTAATTTTCCTATAATTTTCCAATCATTTTCTAAATTTTTTATTGCATATATAAATAAAAAAATCACTTCAAATTTTAAAAATTCATAGTATTTTACACAAATATTTTTGAAAATCCCTAGTTGCATGTACTATTTCTTAATTTCATTCTTGAGGTATCACCTTACATTTATAATGAAATTGAAAAATTGATTCTCACTTATGTACAAATCTTTCTTACATTTCCTGCAAATAACAAGGAAACTATAATGGGCCCTATCATGTACATGAATGATGAAGTCTATCATATGTAGTGAAAAGCTTCATCCTATGCATTTTATGATTATGTTTCATTATATGTGATGATATTACAAAATCCATTTCCCAAAATGCACAAAATTTTAAAATCCTTTTTTCATATTCACTTTTGCTCATAAGAAATAATTACCAACTCTATTTTGCTAAACACATTCGAAATGTTATGTTACATGTCAAAATATTATATGGCTTCATGCAAAAATTCATGATCTCTACCCTTTACTTTCTATTTATCATGTGGAAAAGTTTTCAATCTTATCATGTTAAATATTTTAGAAATGTTATGTTTTATGTCAAATTTTCTTATACATTCATGCATAAATTCATGCTTTCTATCACTTGCTCTCTATCTCTCATGTGGATTTTTTTTCAATTTTATTATGATAAACACATTAGAAATGTCATATCACATATAAAATTTCTAAATATATTCATGCACAATGTCATGATCTATATTACATACTTTCTCTCTTTCATGAGGAAAAATCTTCAAGACTATTTTGCAAAACATATTAGAAATGTCATGATTCAAGTCAAAGTTTTCTATGGATTAATACATAATTCCATGCTCTCTATCCCTTATTTTCTATCTATCATGTGGAATGTTATTTATAATCATATTGATATACATGGTTTCTACTTAGATGCATCTAACTCTTTGGCTATTTTTAAGTATCTCCCTATCACTACTAGACACAAGCAAACACTAGTAGTTATATCTATCCCTCCTGTCTTCAAACTTAGTTCATCTAGATTTTATCCCACAACTACTACCAACTCTATGTCTATATTAAATTATGTAATACATGTTATCATGCAAGTTTCCAAAGATAGGCAGGTTGATTACACCCATGGTTATAGTTTTATCACTCACATTAACACCCCTTCCAATCTAGTTTCAACTCCTCCACCTATTATAGTTCTTCCTCCAGTCTAGATTCATCCATAGTCAAGACTTTCATCACCAACCCAGAGAGTTCATACACCTCCATATCTTTAGGATTCTAGATAGCTTCTAGATATAGTGTTCACACCTAGAGTAGTATCATTGAGATCTCATGCATCTACACATAGAGCACATGTTCAGAGAGCTTCTCCTACTTCCAAATGGGTCTTTATGAAGCCTATAGTTGCATATACTTCTCAAAGTTACAAGGGGAACCCATAGTTGGTTTCCACTATAGATAATTTAGAGCATTTAGAACATATACAACTTTTAGAGCCACAATCTCAACATTTTCATCATGCTTCATGATCATGCAAGATCCTTATTATTGATATAAGACAACATGATAGGGAGTCTCCCATGAGACTCATTGATTAATATCATTTCTTCATAGTATTTATTTTACATAGTTCTCATAACTTATTTTACATAGCTTCTTTTCAATATCTTGTACATAAGTCTCCTTATGATTGATTGTACATAGATTATATAAAAAATTCAAAAACATTCAAATAAATCAAAAACACAAAAACATATTGATTGTATGCATCATCCATACTTTACTTTACTATTACTATGCTAGACTTACATGTGTTGTTCCATGTTATTGTATGTTGATTTATCTACATTACCATGCTTCACTTGATCTTCTTTGAGTGTGTGTAGTGACTTCCAACTACATGATTTCTTCACTCTACCCATTGAGGGGGAATTTTACTTCTACATTTGAGACACACATTGATATACATACCCATTGGGGGCATCTTCTGCATGACTACACCATTTAGGTTATGTCATTCATACACTATACACTCTAAGTTATCATGATGATTTACATTACTTACTAGATTATACATATTACTATATCGACAATTCACTAGTACCTAACACTTGTGTATCTCATATCATATATATAGTCTTGTACTAAACATGTCTTGTATACTTTCCCTCTTACTTTGATTAGTTATGTAATTATATCTTTCCAATCTTTACATGCATTATCTTCTTGCTTAGTGTAGCTTGATGTGATTACAATGCCAGTTCCTACTTGTCTCCTATATGTGCCTTAAGACATTTGCTAATGTCCTTTTTTTATATTTATGTGTGCCATAGGACATTTTCTAATGTCCTTTGCTTGTAATCTTCTATGTGTCTGTGGCCCTTGTGCCAACTTTTCTTGCTCCACTTGTATGTGTATGTGACATTTGAACATGCCTTGTATGCTTTCTAGTTTGAGTAATATGTGCCCATGTCCCTTATTTTATTGACCCCTTGGCCACCCTTGTATACTTCTTTCTTCTTGCCTTCTGTTATTTTTTCTTGATTGATTTCAATTGTTTGTAATGCCATGATCCAAATCATGAATTATCTTGTTCTCTTGGATGCCATGATGGACATCATGCCCCATCCCTCCTAACAACTAATAACTAACGCTTCTAACTATAGTTGAGTATATTACACATGATTTTACATTGTTATCTCTATCTAGGAATACCTATGTTGATCTAACAATATCTCAATACAAATATTGCTATGTCTCAAGATATATTATTGATTATCATTGCTATACCATGTATATTTCCATATAAACACACTTGCAGGTCTATCTCTTTTGAGGGTAGTCATTGTAGGGTCTTCATTATTCTCCTAAAAATATGGGATAAAAGACAGGGGTTTTGTCATAGATATTAGAGCTCCTAGTGGTCAAAACATTAGTTTTTAAAACACTCAGAACAAAATCCAGACATCAAACTAGGTAGAATAGACTAGGAAGACAATAGAGAATCTAGAACAATAATCAGATTTGGCCCTAGAAAATAGACCAATGTTGGACTATAGTGCTAGATAATAGGGTGTCTTATTTTTGACACTCTTATATAGACAACAAAAAAATAATTTTTCCAAAAATAGACAAAAAGGTGAGTTCAGTCATAGGTTTGTTAGTATAGCATAGTCCATATTCAACATGTTTCAGTATAGTTTTTGCTTAGAGAATCTAGATATAGGGGAAATCATGCATGAAATGATGTATATCACTTCTAGTTTTAGAATAGGTAGATGATATAACTTCTAGCTTAGAATCCATGTTCTAGACACTAATTATTAAGGGCAATGAGCACAACACATTGGTCCTCCTCTCTTTTTGAGTTTAGTTCTTTTTTCCTAAAAATTTTTAGTAGTTACATGCCTTACTCAATATATAGGTGGTTGGTATCATTTTTAAAGTTTGGGTTTCATACAATCTTAACTTCTTGAGTACCTAAGTTCCCAAGTTGGCTTCCTTATAAGCCTATTACACCAATTTCAGAGTGGCTTTCATACAAGCCTAGTCACCATCTTTCAAAATGGCCAAAAGTGGGCTAGTTCTAGCATACATTCGACTATTCATGACAACATTGTTATATCATATTACATTCATGGGATTTAGAATCCATCTCATATGACATCTAATCTATATCGATATCTCTTCATAGCTTCACTTCATGGGGCAATGATGGAGCCAAATGACTAGCTAGCCTTTGTATTCTTGAGCCACCTATTCAGAGGGATTGGACACAGTCTAAAAATTGATTGACACACATATGATTAATTAGATTCACTTAGTAGGTGTAATGGAGCCAAAGAGCCTACCTTTGTATTCTTGAACCACTTCTAGGAAATTGAACACTTATCTCTATTCATGATATTAATTTTGGTATAACACATACCCAGCATAATCCAACATCATAACAGGTTTTGTATTGGTTTGCATACTTGGTGAGGTGTATTCATTCCTTTATCTTCATCTCTCTCTTACCTATATTTTATATGTTCTTATTTTATATATAGAGTATCTAGTAAGAACTGATCTACTCCATGTTTTTCATTATAGATTCACACTTTACATCATGCTCTCTCTACACACATCCAACATCACATAGCTTCATGAGCTTCACCTTCATAAGGATGTTTACGTATGCTTTATTTTATCCTTTATCCTAGTATTTTTCTTTGTTGCATCACTAGAATAAAGTGGGTGGGGGGGGGCGATGTAGTCATATAAAATGTGAAATTTGGTCACTTGAGTATGGATAATGACACCCAATCCATAGGTCCTCTTACTTTCTTACACAACCCTTTTGGGATTTTCTTTCACTAATTCCCAGTCATCCAAAAATTTCCAGACTTAACCCTTATAGAGATAGGCTACTCTCTTATGCCTATATCCACCCCCCCATGTCTCATGCCCTATGGATAATAGCACCCAATTTGGATAGAAGCATTGAAACCCAAGGTGTTTAGTTTTCAATGTTGTTGTCTAAGTGTACTTTTGGTCCTAACGGTCATATTTTCCCAAATCCTTATCCTGATTCATTTAACCCATGATCATTAAATCCCCTATAAAAGGACATTAAAATTCCATTTAGAAGGGTTTATACTCATTTTTAAGAGAGAAATAAGGATACAATAAAGACTACTCAATAACTCTTCCCTATTCTCTACATACAACCATCCAATAGTATTTCAAGCTTATTCAAACCTTTACATAGTCCTTAGTCATTATAAGTACACCTAGTTTGGCATTTAATAGAATTATCATCATAGTATTGCACCAAACACTTCAATGGTAGAACTACATATAGCTTTATCCCTCCTCAAAATATTGGTATGAAGGTAGTGTACCCATACATGAGGTGTGAAGTACGTCTAGTATATCCTTTACACACTAACCCCTTTTCCCTATTTTACAAAGTTCTATTTAATTGCATAAAAGACACAATAACATGAAGAATTATATCTATAAGGATTTTCATTAATAGCAAGGATTTGAAATTTGGTACATAGGCTCACATAGATGTTATGAATAAAACCCAAAAAAATCATATCTCTTTGAGTAGTTTGGATAACAATAGTAAGACCAGGACTATAACACTGGATAGTAGGGTGTCCTATTTTGGAGGTCCTATCCAATCAAAAAATGAAATCTAGATCTCAATTTGAGATAATGTCTTAGTCATATTCCTCCAGTATTAGACTTTATCTTAGTTGTAACAACCTAGAATAAGCTAAGTCATATTTTATCTCACTCATTACTATGTTTAGAAAAGGTAAAGATACAACTTGTTTAAATAAATTAGTGGCTTAATTATTTCATATTATTTAATAATTTTATCTACTCATACCCATTTATTATTTAGGAATTAAACATCTAATTCACCAAAAATAATGAATCATAAAGACTGTTGACGACTAGAGATTGCACCCGACGGCAGGAAAACAGGTTCCTGCCTTCTCCCCGCAACATGGAAACTCCTTTCTCACCTGTGGGATGGCGAAGCAAGAGAGGAGAGTCTCTAGGTATGGGCTAGTTCCCTCTGATGTATCTTGTTTGTTCTAGGCAGTGAAAAACATAGATATATAGATATACTAGGGGGGATGAAAAGGGAGAAGAAAATGCATGAAAACAAACAACCTACTCTAAAGAGGTGATACACCAAAAATGAAATGACCTTCCCACCTCCACACTCAGGATCAAATAAAAACATACATACACTTAGATTTGGCAGAAAAGACTAGGTCACTGGGATGACAGGGAGGTTTTTATGGAAAGCACAGGAACAAGGACTCACCGAGATGCTGTGGAATACATACTGTAGGTGACCTCTCCTATTCTATACCTCCAAAATAAAACTCTACTCCTGGTAGCAACAGACAATGGCACTTTATAGATCACAAGTTTGCTGGTGTTGAACCTATGAGAACATCAAGAGATAATGACTGGAGACAAACCAACATTCAAGGCATACTCTGCATAATCTATCCAAATAGAGGTAAAAACTACATTTTATTGATTCAGGTGGAGAATTTGTAGAGCTGTGCTCTTTACAAAATTGGAGAAGCTCCTTTAAAATGGCCAAGTCTACCAATTTATATGGAAAAGCCAAGAGGAGTCTCTTTAGGAAGAGTGAAAAACACTATAGATAACATCATAAAACTGTTGGGACCATGATTGATGCCTCATTTTGCATGTGGCCTACTCCTCTGCCCACTGGGCAGGTCATTTTTTATGTTCTATAGGGCTTTTTTGCTGCCTGATGTTATGAGTGGCAATTTTATCACCCAATGCGTGGATTGCACATGGGATTTTGCCGACATCAGCCGATTGGCTGCCAAGCATGGCAATTTTACCAACATCAGTTGAGTAGGCTACCCAGTGTGGCAATTTCATTGATGTTAGCTGAGTTGGTGGCCTTTTCCTCTGCTAGTGTTGTGAGCGGTAATTTTTCCACTGACTGCATCTATTTACAGTCTCTTTTTACCTGCTGGTGTTGTGGGTGACAATTTTGCCACCGACTACATTGTTCTTGTAGACCTCTGCCCTCCTTTTGCCTTAGTGTTAAATGCCCTGGCTTTTTCCTCTCCCCTTTTGTGAATGTTTGAAAACTCTACCTTATGCTATCATGAACGCCAACGAATGAGGCTAATGAGCCAATGCTTTAAAACAGAGCTATTGAACCCTGAAGGTGGACCTTGTAACCCAAGATTAATTGGGCATGCAAGGCAAGTGCAGAAGGTGACTAAAATTTTGCCTGGGGGTAAAATTGGGTCAACAAATTGGCGACTCATAAGGGAAGTGTGCCTATTATGCTTAGAACCCAATTGCCTTACATTCCATTGGGTGCAGATTCAGATGGTGACTTTGAAGAGAGTTCACAATAGCTTTGATAATCCTAGAATCAAATACATAGAATTTACCCCCACACACAAAGGGAAACACACAAGGCTAAAAACAACTACCTGTGTAATTGCACTTAGGGAAAATAGGGAAAATGACTGAAAGCATACTATTATATACAACTAACCAGGAATGTTCGCATCCCTCCTAGATCAAAAGGAAAATTTCTCAAGTCCCCTCCCTGGTGAGAAGACTTATGGTGGCAGGCCAAGTAGCTGAAAGAAAATGAGATTTGGTGACTTGCTCTTTCTGCCTATCACCTGAGTTGGCTGGAAACTGAGAGGATCGAAATCAAACATGCCTCCAATATATACATATTCTGATTGTCCTTGGAGGCCTATTAAATGTTGGTCTTTGATATTAGTACTCCTCACCAAGGAATCAATTACTACCGACTCATCACCATAAGCCTTATGATCTACACATTCCTTCTGCAATGTATCGTGGTCTGACTTGTTTCCTTTTGCCTCGCTAAAAACTATGTCAGACTCATCCTTTACTTCCTCCTAGCCTTCTTAAAGAAGGGAAAATGTGGTGATGTCTAAAAGGGACTCACAAAATGATTGCTCATCCCACAAGACTTCACTTTCCTATTTAAAACTTAGTTCTTCAAGGCATTCCTCAAAAAAGACAAACCTCTCCTTTTCCTCTTTGTTGATCAGGTTTTCTAGATTTTCAAAAATATTCTCCTGATCCTCCTCTAACTCAGGTTCTTCAATGTAGTCATCCTCATCAAAACAGCAAGGAAGTTCATCAAACAAAGGAGAAGAGAGCTTACCATGCATTTTTTCCTCTTTGAATTGCTGGAACATCCACATATACACAAGGCATGCCTCTTCTCCACTACTGATAAGGTTTTCACAAGGAGCATCAATGACAATTTCTTCTTCGTTGTTACTCATGACAACCTCTTGAAGGACTACAGATTGGATCTTTTGTTCCTCTCCTACCTCTTTTAAAATAAGTTCTTCCTTGAGAAGGGGTGAAGTGGAGAAAGCATGTGGAAGAGAAAGCAGTCCTTGAGCTAGAATCGAATGATTCTCCTCTCTCCACTTGATCAACACTTCATCAATATTAGGCACAACCTGATAACTCTCTTGGAAATGTGTAGGTGGGGTGTGTTCAGGCATGGAATGCTCTATTTGGTCTAAACCATCCACCACACATTGGCTGAAGAAACTCTCTCTGGACTCCAACTCTATAATTCCCCTACTCAGATCTTCTTGGAAAAGCTTTTCCTGGAGGCTGCCAGCATTATCATAAGCAGGCGTAGCTTCAGCTTCTTCAAGGTTCTGAGAAAAACCTTGCTTCTCTTCTTCTATTCTGCCCCATGATTCCACTATTTTCCCTGAATTCAAGATTTTGAAATTTGAATTATGCTCCTATGAATAGGCAGCAACTTTGTTTTCCACAAGGTCCTAAGGCTCTTCCACAAGGTCTATAAATTTTCCCTCTCTTTCAAGGAGTAGCTTCATCCTAGCCTCTAAATCTTCAATTTATTTGGCTAGGTTGCCCTGAAAGAGTCTTTCTTGGAGGTGGCTAGCATGATCCTCTTCAAAGCTTTGAGCTGGTCCTTGGCATTCCTTCCTCCAACTCAAAATTTGCACATCATGTTGGAGAACTTGGGGAGGCTGAGGAATGTAAGGAAAACACTGTTGGTGCATTGGAGGAGTCTTTAGAAGAGGGACGTGCTCGCTGATGGTATTATTCTCAATAGAAGATTCTTGATCTAAGGAGTTGAAAATATTGATCTCCATGGGAGGTTGCTCTGATGCCACTTGGCATTGGAAGGCCAGGCACATAGGATTGAGAGTAGCTGTATTGGATGAGATGGAGTGAACAAGTGCAATTTGATAAAATGGATTTGGTGCAAAAGAGGAGGTTTTATTCAGGGTAGGAGGGGGTGTGCAAGGATGGCTACCTTGAAAAGATGGATTTCTCCATTTTGGCGCCTCTTCCTTCATGGACTGTAAGGCCTGTGTTTGCCTAAACAAGAACTCCTCTTCATATATTAGCTCTTGCTAATATGTGTACTATTCTTCTAGCCTATCGATTTCCATTGTCTGCCTCTCAAATTTAAGCCTCACCCCCCTTATAGTTGCAGGGCAACTAGGAGAGCCGCTTGAGGGGATTACATAAATATTTGAGGTCTGATCACACTCACATGAAGGAAAACAAGACCCATGATTTTGTGCAAAAGAAGTATACATATAAGAGATGGATGATTTTTGATGGTGCCAGATTTCTTAACCAATAGATTTACTTGGAGTCACCAGATGCTAAAGAAACTTGATTTGCTATAATAGGACCAGCATCAATCCTGAAACCTTATTGCGTTAAAAAATTGGTAAAAAACACAGTCCCACCAGGCATGCCAAAACTATTGATGACTAGAGATTTCACTTGGTGGTAGGAAAATAGGTTCTACCTTCTCCCCGCAACATGGAAACTCCTCTCTCGCCTGTGGAATGGCGAAGCAGGAGAGGAGAGTCTCTAGGTATGGGCTAGTTCCCTCTGATGTATCTTGTTTGTTCCAGGCAGTGCAAAATATATATATATATATATAGATATACTAGAGGGGATGAAAAGGGAGAAGAAAATGCATGAAAACAAATAGCCTACTCTAAAGAGGTGATACACCAAAAATGAAATGACCTTCCCACCTCCACACTCAGGATCAAACAAAAACATACATACACTCAGATTTGGCAAAAAAGACCAGGTCACTGGGATGACAGGGAGGTTCTTATGGAAAGCACAAGAACAGGGACTCACTGAGATGCTGTGGAATACATACTATAGGTGACCTCTCCTATTCTATACCTCCAAAATAGAACTCTACTCCTAGTAGTAGCAGACAATGGCACTTTATAGATCATAGGTTTGCTAGTGTTGAACTTGTGAGAGCATCAAGAGATAATGACTGGACACAGACCAACATTCAAGGCATACTCTACACAATCTATCCAAATAGAGGTAAAAACTACATTTTATTGATTTAGGTGGAGAATTTGCAGAGCTGTGATCTTTACAAAATTGGAGAAGCTCCTTTAAAATGGCCAAGTCTACCAATTTATATGGAAAAGCCAAGAGGAGTCTCATTAGGAAGAGTGAAAAACACTATAGCTAACATCATAAAACTATTGGGACCATGCTTGATGCCTCATTTTACATGCAACCTACTCCTTTGCCTATTGGGTGGGTCTTTTTTTGTGTTCTATAGGGCTTTTTTGCTGCCTGATGTTGTGAATGGCAATTTTACCACCCAATGCATGGATTGCACATGGGATTTTGCTGACGTCGGCTGATTGGCTACTGAGCATGGCAATTTTGCTGACGTCGGCTGAGTAGGCTACCGAGCATGGAAATTTTATCAACATCAGCCGAGTTCATGGCCTTTTCCTCTAATTGTGTTGTGAGTAGCAATTTTGCTACTGACTGCATCTGTTTGCGGTCTCTTTTTACCTGTTGGTGTTGTAGGTGGCAATTTTGCCACCGACTACATTGTTCTTATAAACCTCTGCCCTCCTTTTGCCTTAGTGTTAAATGCCCTAGCTTTTTCCTCTCCCCTTTTGTGAATATTTGAAAACTCTTCTTTATGCTACCGTGAATGCCAACGAATGAGGCCGATGAGCCAATGCTTTGAAACGGAGCTGTTAAACCCTGAAGGTGGACCTTGTAACTTGAAATTAACTGGGCATGCAAGGCAAGTGTAGAAGGTGACCAAAATTTCACCTGGGGGGCAAAATTGGGTCAACAAAGACATAAAAGGAAAAAACCCTAAAGGGGATATAAGAAGAGGACCCTTACCATATGGTTCCTTAGTGAGAGGTGTCTTGGCCTTTAGTGCTTGTAGGCTTAATACATTATCCTATTATAACTCCTCTTCATCCACCTCTTCTATTGAATCACATTTTGGTGAAGGTTGTGCCTCCTTGAGTGTCAATATGGGTAGGGTCTTTGGTCTATATTCCTTAGTCTTCCTTTGATATAACTTTGTGGCTCTATTATCTTGTGGAACTATTACCTATTGGGGAAGAAAAGGGAGGATAATTTTGGGTGTTGGGGCTAAACAAGCCATTGTTTCCTCTTCATCATAAGAGTCTAAGAAAATAATCCTGACTTCTTCCCTATCTATACTACCTCTTATTTGACCTATATTAGTTCAACTATTGATGTTTGAACTAGGATTATTTATTCCTTTTCTACTTATGCATAGGTAGGTAATTTTTCTTCTTGTTATTCATCCTACCTTCTAATGAGTGGTGCCTTACCTATCAAATATTATTGGTCTTGGTGTTGACCATTTTTTTCCCAACAGGACAAAAAATTGGTCTCCTTCTATTCTTGCTATTCTAGGCCATTTCATTTTCTGATTTTGCATGAATCTATTCATTTCTATGAACTCTGCAGAATATCTATGGACTCTACAGGTCTTGGATTTCTATGGACTCTTTAGGTTAGTCCTTTGGCACATGAAGGATCAGTTCAAAGAGTTTTGGGTTTTACAAGGCTTCTTTAAGCTCTGGCCTAAACAAAATAAAGAAGTTTGGCATCGTTGAACCATTGAACCTAATTCAATGCCTTGGTTTAATCGGTAGTTCAATCACTCCATTTCAAAGCTTGGTTCATCATTTCAAGTCCATCGCTTCATTTTTTAGGCTTGGTTCAACATCTTTGGTTAACAGCTTTGGTTTAATGTTTAAAGTTCATCGAGAAGATCATCAGCTTTGGTTTAAGCAACGGCTCAGTGCACTACACTGAACCATTAAACTGGTTCAACAATTAAGTTCAACACATTTTGGTTCATTGGCGTGCAGCTTTGAACTATTGAACCAATTCAAAGGGTAGTTCAATGCCATCAGTTCAATGAATCAGTTCAAAGGCTTGGTTCAAGGGTGTGCCCTATAGCTAGAGGGCAGCGATGGGTTTAAAATCCCTTGTAGAGGGCAGAGAGTTTCAAAGAGCCCAAAGAAAAGGACAAAGAGCGGCCAATTCCTATGGACTTTTGTCTATGGAAAGAAAAAAAAGCCTAAAACAAAAGCCCACAAAGCAGAAAGGATATAGAAGAGACCCGATGACTTATGCCGAGGATGATGATGACCTAAAAGCCATCAAATTTAAGCAAGAGAATGAGCCGTTGGGTGATGGCCACATGAATGCCAAATTTAAAGTAGTAAAGTAGTCATAGTTTTTGAACTACCTTAGTGCCAAATCATGGAAAGAGCCCAAGGACCATAGCGACTTGCCAAGAGATCACCCCTGAGGGCTGAAAGAGCAAAAAGAGGACAAATGCAAAAAAGACAAAGCATTCAAGTGGTGAAGGGAAGGTGAGTTATTGCAGATGAGCGATGCGACTTGTTTTACTCTAGTTGGCATTTATGAGGGGACAAACTATAATATGTTTGAAAGAAAGAGGTATGGCCATGCTCTTGCATTAAGGTTTTAATGCCAAAGTCAATTTTAGTGATTATACAACATGGTTCTAGTAGGCCTCTTCTAAAGGATGACATCAGTAACAGTGGCTTTCCTCTTCCCAAGGTTCAAAATGCACATGGGCCACTTGTAGAGAAGAGCACCAAAATCTTTCCTTGAAAATGCCAATGTTCTCTTCCTCTTCCTATATATTGTAAACTTCTCTTTTGAGAAGGAATCCACTCTCAGCCTTAAGGCAAAACTCTACCCAAAAATCTCTCGAGCTTGTAAGGTAGAGCTCTGCCAAAATTCTTACCTTAAATCAGAACTTAGCATTTTTACCTCCATTCTGAGTTTTGCATCTTTAGTATGTGTCTATGCCTTGATTATGTGTTAATTCATTTTATTAAATGCTTTTGCAAAATGATTTCAGCATGTCTGGTGCATTTTTGAGTTTCCTTTTACAAGTCTGTTAGAAGTGTCCCTAGAGGAGTGTAGGTGAAGTGGATAGACTGTTGCAGTGTGTCCTAGAATGCCTCTAGTAGTTATTTCCTCCCTATATCTCCATGGACCCCTAACCCACTGATGTAAAAGGTTTTCTCACTTTAAATGAAGTGTATAGGCACTTCTTTTTGGTGAAAAGTGTATATTCAGATTGGCTGGATCACATTTTCTGGTGTATCACCTTTTTTTTTAAGGCTTAGGCTTTGTTTTCAACATCTCTCTCTCCCTTTTCATCCCCCTTTTTACATTTTGTATTAGCAGTAGGAGAAACCAGGGCCTAAAGGATACATTAGAGGGAGCTAGCCCTCATCTAGAGACTCTCCCCTCCAACTTTGCCAGCCCCACAGGTGATATGGGAGTTTCCATTATTGCATGTGGAAGGGTGAGAGCTAGGGTCCTACCCCTGGGTGCAAACACCCGATGGGACCAACTAGGATAAGTTGTGTCCAAAGAGTTGAAGAATTTTTGGTGTGTTCTTCAACCGACCAACCTTTGGAGGCTTTTGCATCAACACCAATGGTGACTCTGAGTTGAATTTACTGGTTAAGCAGCCTGGTGCCATCATAAATCACTTTTTTATGTATAATTCCTTTACACAAGATCATGGGTCTTATTTTCCTTCATATGACTTCGATCAAGCTCAAAAATTTTAGAGAATCACCTCAAGCAACTCTCTTAGTTGCCCTTTAATGATAAGGGAAATGGCCCTAGAATTTAAGAAGTAGACAATGGAGATTGACAGACTGGAGGAGCAGTACAGATATCAGTAGGAGCTGATGTATAAAGAGGAGTGTTTGTTTAGGCAAGCACAAGCCTTGCAATCCATGGAGGAGGAGGTAGCAAAATGGAGAAATCCATCTATTCAAGGCAATCAACCTTGGGTGCCCCCTCCTATTCTAAAGAAATCCCCCTCTTTTGCACCAAATCCTTTCTATTAGATAGAACTCACCCACTCCAGCTCATCTAATGCATCTGCTCTCAATCCCATGCACCTGGCTTTCCAGCATCAAAGGGAACTAGAACAACCCCCCATGGAGATCAATCTTATCAATTCCTTATATTACAAATCTTCCATTGGGGGGAATACCATGAGCCAACATGTCCCTCTTCTAGAGACTCTTTTGGTGCATCAACGATCTCTTCCTAGCATTCCTCAACCTCCCTAAGTCCTTCAGCATGATGTACAAATTCCAAGTTGGAGGAAGGAATGCTAGGAACCAGCCTAGAGCCTTGAAGAGGATGATGTTGGTGACCTCCAAAAATGACTCTTTTAGGATAATCTAGCCAAGCAAATTGAAGATTTAGAGGCTAGGGGATGAGACTGCTTCTTGAAAGCGAGATAGAACTTCTAGACCTCATGGAGGAGCCCTAGGACCTTGGAGAAGTCAAAGTTACTACCTGTTCATAGGAGCAAAATTCCAATTTTGAGATCTTGAACTAGGGAAAAATAGTAGAATCATGGGGTATGAAGGAGGAGAAGCAAGGTTTTTCTCAAAACCTTGAATAAGATGAAGCTACTCCTACTCATGATAATGCTAATGACCTCTAAGAAAATCTCTTCCAAGAAGATCTGGCTAGGAGAATTATAGAGTCGAAATCTAAAGAGAGATTCCTTAGCTAGTGTGTGATAGATGGTTCAGACCCAATGACACATTCCATCAAGGAGGAAAAGGAGAGGTCTGTCTTCCTAGAGGAATGCCTTGAAGAAGAAAGCTTTGAACAAAAAGGTGATGTTATGTGGGATGAGTAATCATTTTGTGATTCCATTTTAGACATCATGACTATCACCCTTCTTCAAGAAGGCCAAAAGGAAATGGTAGATGAGTCTAACAGAGTCTCCAACGAGGTAGAGGGAAACAAGTCATACCATGATACACTGCAAGGGAGTTATACATGTCAAAGGGCTAATGGTGATAATAAAGTAGCCATAGATTTCTTGGTGAAGAGCACTAGTATGAGGGACCAGCATTCAACAAGCTTCCAAGGAAAAGTAGGGTACATATATGTCAGAAGCATGTTTGAATTTGATTCACTCAGATACCAACCAACCCAGGTGATAGGCAAGAAGAGCAGGTCACCAACTCTCTTTTTCATTTAGCCACTTGTCTACCACCATAAGTCTTCTTGCTAAGAAGGAGACTTAAGAAATTTTCCCTTTGATCTAGGAGGGGGGTGAACATTCCTAGTTAGCTGTATATAGTAGTTTTCTTTTAGTTTCTTTCCTACTTTCCCTAAGTGCAGTTTGCACAGGTATTATTTTTGGCCTTGTGTGTTTCCCTTTGTGTGTGGGGGTAAAAAGATTCATGTTTTGATTCTTGGATCTTTTGGGGCTATTGTTAACCTTTCTTCAAGCTGCATCTAACTCTGTGCCCAATGGACTGCAATGCAACTGGTCTTTAAGCATAGCAGGCATGCTTCCCCTAGGAGTCACCAATCTATTGACCTTTTTTTGCCCAACAAGCCAAAAAATTAGTCCCCTTTTGTCCCTGCTATTCTAGGCCATTTCATTTTCTGATTTTGCATGAATCTATTCATGTCTACAGACTCTACAGAATATCTATGGACTCTATAGGTCTTGGATTTCTACGGACTCTACAGGTTAGTCCTTTGGCGCATGAAGGATTAGTTCAGAGAGTTTTAGGTTTTACAAGGCTTCTTTGGGCTTTGGCCTAAAGAAAATAAAGAAGTTGGGCATAGTTAAACCATTAAACCTAGTTTAATGCCTTGGTTCAATGCCTAGTTCAATCGACAATTCAATCACTCCATTTCAAAGCCTAGTTCATCATTTCAAGTCCATCACTTCATTTTTTAGGCTTGGTTCAACGCTTTTGTTGAGCAGCTTTGGTTCAACATGGGTTTAACATTTAAAGTTCATCAAGAGGATCATTAGCTTTGGTTTAAGTAGTGGCTCAACATGCTTCATTGAACCGTTGAACTGGTTTAATCAATTGGTTCAATCATTTGGTTCAACACTTAAGTTCAACACGTTTTGGTTCATTGATGCACAGCTTTGAACCATTGAACTAGTTTAAAGGGTAGTTCAATGCCATCGGTTTAATGAATCAGTTCAAATGCTTGGTTCAAGGGTGTGCCCTACAGCCATAGGGCAGCGATGGGTTCAAAAGCCCTTGCAGAGGGCAGAGAGTTTCAAAGAGCTTGAAGAAAAGGATAAAGAGCATCCAATTCTTATAGACTTTTGTCCGTGAAAAGAAAAAAAAGCCTGAAACAAAAGCCTGCAAAGTAGAAAGTCCCCAAAAGAGACTTGATGACTTTTATCGAGGACAATGATGATTTGAAAGCTATCAAATTTAAGCAAGCAAATGAGCTGTTGGGTGACGGCTGCGTGAACATCAAATTTAAAGCAATAAAGTAGCCATTGTTTTTGAACTACCTTAGTGCCAAATCATGGAAAGATCCCAAAGAATGCATCAACCCACCAAGAGATTTCCCCCAAGGGCTAAAAGAGCAGGAAGAAGACAAATGCAAAAAAGACAAAGCATTCAAGTGGTGAAGGGAAGGTGAGTTATTGCAGATGAGCAGTGCACCCTATTTTTCTCTAGTTGGCATTTATGAGGGGACAAATTGTAGTCTATTTGTAGGAAAGAGGCACGAGCATGCTCTTACATTAATGTTTGAATGCTGAAGTCAATTTTGGTGATTGTATAACATGGTTCTAGCAAGCCTCTCTGAAGGATGACATCAGTAATAGTGGCTTTCCTCTTCCCAAGGTTTAGAATGCACATGGGCCACTTGTAGAGAAGAGCACCAAAATCTTTCCTCTAAAATGCCAATGTTCTCTTCCTCTTCCTATATATTGTAAACTTCTCTTTTGAGAAGGAATCCACTCTCAGCCTTAAGGCAAAACTCTACCCAAAAATCTCTCAGGCTTTTAAGGTAGAGCTCTGCCAGAATTTTTACCTTGAATCAAAACTTAGCATTTTTACCTCCATTCTGAGTTTTGCATCTTTAGTATGTGTCTATATCTTGATTCTATGTTAAGTCATTTTCTTAAATGCTTTTGTAGAATGATTTCAGCATGTCTGGTGCATTTTTGAGTTTCCTTTTACAGGTCTGTCAGAAGTGTCCCTAGAGGAGTGTAGGTGAAGTGGATAGGCTACTACAGTGTGTCCCAGAATGCCTCTAGTAGTTATTTCCTCCCTGTATCTCCACAGACCCCTGACCCACTAATGTAGAAGGTTTTCTCACTTTAGATGAAGTGTATAGGTGCTTACTTTTGGTGAAAAGTGTATATTCAAGCTGGGTGGATCACATTTTCTAGTGTATCACCTTTTCTTTTTTAGGCCTAGGCTTTGTTTTCAACATCTCTCTCTCCCTTTTCATCCCCCCCTCTTTAAATTTTTTGTTAGTAGTAGGAGAAACTAGGGCCTAAAAGATACATCAGAGGGAGCTAGCCCTCATTTAGAGACTCTCCCCTCTAGCTTCACTGGTCCCACAAGCAAGAGGGGAGTTTCCATTGTTGTGTGTGGAAGGGCGGGAGCCAGACATCCTACCCCTAGGTGCAATCCACTACATCAACACCTAGGTTTGTCCTTGAGCTATTTGGGGATCTTATCCCTCTCTTTCTAGTGTTTTTGATGGCCTACCACTCCAAAAATCAAAAGATCTCCATCATCTAGGAGGTGGGATCCTAAACTTTGATTCATCAAGTATGAGGGAGGGTTTGTCCTAAATCACCCTTAGTAGGTCATCACTCAATCCTATAGCTTTATCCCTTTATTTCATCTCTTCATCATACTTAACATTTAAGAATAAAAAATCATGATCCAATGTCTTATGCTTATAACCGAGGCCAAGGGTGTGAATTTTCTTCTCAACCTTGCCATGAGGATCCCAAACTCTATGATGAAGGGTAAGAAATGCATATACCTTATTGACATTTATTTCTTCTTTGAACTTCCTCTATATTGTGTATTGTTTTCTTCCAATAGGGATGTGGGAGCCATGGAATTTGGCCTTATTATTATTTGTTATTTCCTCATCAATGTCATTCCATATTTGGTATGCAATTTCCTACTTCGCTACTTTTTCTAGAATGAACTTAGGGATCTATAGAGGATCCACCTTGTGTCTAGATACCATTATAATAATGTAGTTTAGGTAGATCCAGTAGTTTCTTACACTATTGAAAGTGTCATAACTATGTTGGGTGAAATTCTTGCCAAAGGTTGGCCATGGACAGTCATCCAAACTTGATGGTAGAGATTGTCATCAATATTCACTATGTTTCTAACATAAGATTAGATGTGCATAAAACTATAATAATCACATTTTTTTTTTTAATCATTTTTGGGTTGGGGTCCCACATTACTCCATTGTGTCTATAAATTGACCCCATTACTATGTCTAATAGATAAGACATCATGGAAAAAAATTCTCCCAATGGCCTCTTATCTTTATGTAATATTTATTCATAGAATCATGTATTGATTACTTCCCTCAAATCATAGGTGTGCTCTAAGGTAATTATCAAGTATATTAAGGGAACCCACTCCAAATGTAGGAAGTAAATGCTTACATGGCCAAAAAGTCAATTTAGCACTACCATTCCTACAAAGATTTCCATTATGAGTTAATTGATGGAAATAAGGTTCTTGACATGTTCTTTCATAGTGAAATTCTATTTAGGGAGAAGACACCTTGATATAGCTCTCTCCTCATTATCGGTCTTCTTTCATGTAATGATAGTATGCAAATATAAAGTGACATCTAGAGTGGGTAGGCTCAAATATCTATTAAATGTTTCCCCTGCTATATATGTGACAACTATGTTATTGTTAATATAAAGAAGGTATCTATCATCTACTATTCTCCCTTCAAATAAGAGGCCCCATAATAAATCTATGCATAACATAACTTCTGAATTATCAACTGTGTAATATAGGGATTAATGTTTGAAAGGAAGTAGGTCATTTACTAACTGCTTATCCTTAGTTGATATGTCTTCTTTGAGTGCAAAGGAGTCTACATTTTTCATAGTTTCCCATGATTCCAAGTAATTTGGATAATGACCATCGAATACAGTGGCAACAAACATTGTATCCAAATATTGTATGAATTCCTTCATAGATAACCTAGATGGTGTTAGGTCTCCTTTGATATATACTAGTATGCTTCAAACTTTTAGGAATAGTGTGTATTGAACTAAATTTTGTAGATAACAAATCACTTTAATAACAATTAGGGATTTTAGGATTGTTTAAGGCTAAAGTTTACTTGAGATCTTAAAAATGGAATGATGTGAACATGGTTGGGGGCTTGATGTTAATATATTTTTTCATTGATTTCTAGTTTGTGTGAGATTAATCACCAACATACATGAGCTCGTCACCTTCAATCAATTTGAATTTGACCATCTTCTCCTAGTGTACATACCACATAGGATGCCTTATCATTCATGGTTCCATGGTGTTACCATTCATATTTTTCCATGTGTCATTATGTAGTCCAATCAAGGGAAGTCAAACTTTACCTTTGGGCCAAAAGACCTGAAAATTAAAATGTTCTTCAGAGAGATTGGTCTAAAAATATTTTGTCTCAATGTTTCCAAAATAAAGGTGCCAAAAAAAACTTGTTGAAGACCAAAGTTTCCAAATAAAATATTCTAATGAAATGTCTTTGAAATGAAGTATCCAAAATGAAGTTATTGAAACAAAATTTATCGATGATTAAGATTTATTTAGGAAGGTTGTGTTTTGGATAAAATTAGTCGTATAAAAAGTTATCGACAAGAAAGTTTCTAAAGGAAAAGATTTTGAAGAGAATCTTTTAGAAGTAAACTTCCTAATAAATTGTATCCAAAATAAAGTTACCAAAAAGAATCTTCCAAACCACATTTTCCAAAATGAAGCCTTCAACACAAAGCCTTTCAAAAAAAAATATCCAAATGAAAAGCTACCAACTGAAGACTTTACAAAAAAAACTTATCAAAGACCAAATTTTACAAAAAACAAAACTTGCTGAAGTAAATCTTCTAATGAAATCCTTTTGAATAAAAATTTGCCAATGATAAATGTTCCTGAAAAGAATTTTTCCAAAGAAAAGTTCTAGATGAGAAATTTTATGAATGGAAAACATATGAAATGAAAGTTTCCAAAGATTAAGTAAAATTAAATAAAGTGATCTAAATTCTTGTCATAAAAATCCATTCTACCCATCTTTTCATTAATAGGTTAGTTTGAACAAGTACTTCAAAATGGAAATAAATATGCCTCAACATGATTCAATGTTTAAAGCATCAAGTTTGTAACAAATAATAACCATCATAATCCTAAAAAACACAGATACCCAGATAAGATCTTCATTATTTTCAAAAAAATAAAGGGGTTCCCCACTTTTCAGAGAAAAATATAGGGTTGGCTGTGTTGAATACAATAAATACATATCTCTTAGGTAACATCTATCCTTAGGTCTCTATGACCCCAAAATAATGACAGTCTCATATGTTATCTTGGGCCTCCTTATTTTTCATTCCTCTTTTTTCCCCCATTTCCCCCTTACATTCTTATTTCCAATTCCCTCTTTGTCTTTTATCCCATTTATTATTCCCCCTCTATTTTTTTCTTATTTCATCCTTTCTTATACCTTCCACATTAACTACATCCACCCCTCCTATTCCACCTTCTACCACCTTAGAAAATACAATGGGGCAAGGATGGACTAGTCCCATTAAATCTTTTGGTGCATAGAGACTAGAGATGGTTTATCATGGGGTCTTAGACATCTAGTGGAAATTTGATAGAGAATCTAAGAGCATGAAAAGAGTTCTACATCAACCCTTCACTCAATAAGGTAACCTAGTCATCTAGAGGACTGACTAGGAATAATTATCACTCTCTAAGTTGATAACTACAAGTGGATAATATAGATTCATAGGCTTATATTATCATTCTGTTGGGCCACTAATAACCTAACAAAGAAGCTAATGGAAGACATGGAGGAACAAGTAAGAGTGTTGGAGTCTGAGGTAAAGAACACTTTCCCTATAGGTTTAATTGACAAAGTAAAGGTATCACTTCCATAGTTTTTCACCATCATTAGTGAGGTGATTGAATCAATTTATAAAAACAAGTGTCTCTTCTAAAGAACATAACCATACTAGGATAAGATTATCTGTATGGTGATAAGTGCAAGAAGTTAGAGGCTTTTATTGATAAGGGGATGTTCTCAAAGTTAAAATTGATGTCTCTCATAGATTTAAAACTATATCAAACCTTCATAGGAACCATGAGGACATTCATAAAGGAATGGTTGAGGATCATCCAAGAAACCATTGACACATTAGATAAAAATAAGGGTTTGATCCTTAATTATTTCAAGAAGGTTAGCATCTTGGTGGTATTTCACCCTAATAGCACTCTGATAGAAAAGGATGAGTATGGGGTCCACCTAACATACTTCAAGTAAGTCATATATGCAAAAGTGGCTAATGCCAATAGGTCTAGAACTAAACCTATTCTAGATTTTTCTATGTAGTCTACAACAAGCATCAATCAGGTCTAAGAGGTGAAAGTCTCCCTAGAGGCCCCACTTTAGGCTCATGAGAAATTGTTGACTTAGGTAGTGGTGCTCTTTTTGGAGCCACCTATCAACCTATAAAAACTGGACTAAGAAGTTGGAATCATTGATCAATAATTTATTTCTCATTAAGGTTTACCAAATCAGTTGGGAAATGGCCCACCTTCGATCTCTTCTTGATTCTATTTTAGTGAGCCTTTAGAATTTTGTTCTATTTTTTTGGGGTTGGGGAATATTTTGATTAATTCTATTATATCCATTTTAGGGAATGATGGTCAAGGATGATATCTCATGGTATTAGGATCCAAGTTCCATCCCATCCCTTTCCTATAAATATTACTATGCATTATTTTGTAAGGGTCAACTATATTATAAGCAAACATTTTTAGTTTAACGTTAATTTGGTTTCTCTTTTCAAATGTTTATGGTTTATATGGATGTATTCCACACTATTTATAATTTAATGGATATATATTAATGCTAAAAAACTATAATTTGTGCCTTTATGTAAAGTTTATATGTTTATTAGGATGAAATTTACACTATTCTAGTTAAGTTATTTTATACTTTTTGATTTATTGGAACCTATGAAGACCTATGTGTAATTAGATATAGGTATGTATGTACTTATTCATAAAATATATCCTTGAAAAAATCATTCACCTTTATCCTTATACTCTTTCCATGTGTGACTAGATCTTAAGCCTTCATGAAACTTAACATATAATGGTATAATTGTAGTTGGGCATGATTCTAGTTCCTCAAGGCATTTCTGTCAGCATTCATTCTAAAATATTCCTTTATACCTTACCCTCCCCCTCCTCCATTTTTTTGTTATAAAATGATCTTTTCACTATATTTATAAACTATGAAGTGAAACAAAATAGGGCATGATTAGTGACTTTTTTTACAACTAGTTTAGTTAGTGGTAAATAATCTTTATAATAGTGAGAAAGTAGGAATTGGATCTTTGGTAGTAGCATTGAATCTATTAGAGATCTATACCAAGTAGGATATTTAATGGAGCATAATACTTATAAATTTTTTCCTATATTATCTTATCAACAATCCTAAATGAGAGGAAACATGTCCCTCAATTATTCCTTGAGCTTGTTAAATATATCTAACTCAATAAACATGTTTGGGAGATAAACATCTCGGAACAAAAAATAATTATCACTATAAGGAGGGAACCCCCTATCTCATTTATTAACAAATATTAGAGATAATAACCAACCTAATATAAACCTAGAGCTTATAATTATTTTATTTGGGCTTGGGTGACTGATACTATCACCTTTTAAAATCCATAGGAGAATACAATATGTTAGAGGAAGATTGAGATCTTTGGTTACCCTAACTAGCTCATTATCTCAATTCACCCTTAACATAATATTACCTATGGTTTCCACATGGAGTGGCTATCCAAGTGTACCATTAACATCCTAAGATCAATTCATGACCTACTTAGAAACTTAGAAAGATACCTCCCATAATTTACACTAGGTTTAGGGCATAATGCCAAAGAACATGTATCCTCATATAAAATTTATTTTAAGAATCTGAATGTATAATATGAGGATGTTTCCTAATAATTTTATATTCACTTTGATAGACATGGCCTATGATTGGTTCCTAAATATCCCTTAAAATTCCATCATAAGTTGGGACTAGTTCAGTTTCACCTTCTTGGCCCAATTTGGGCAAGTCATTGATCAAAGTTTGTTATACCAATAGTTCACTTGCATCAATAGAGATCCAAAAAAGTGAATTAGATATTTTAATGATAGGTTATATAAGATGTATATTCGATTCACTATGTTTTATAGGATAGATGCCTAATTATTTATCAAAATGTACAAGAATACATTAAACCCTTGGACTGCCATGTTCCTACATAAAGACCCATTAATGGTGGATTTAACCTTGACCTAAAATGAGGCCATCAAGGTGAATAAATAATTAAATGCTCAACACTAGATGGTTTTATCCTTCTTGAATATACTACCAAACCTAGCTAACCTAAATCATCTCTTTACCAATATCCAGAATATACCTATGTCATATCTGGTACCCATGACAAACCAACTTCTTTTGAGGCATGCTATTCATAACTAGAAATTTGGATTCCTTATCCATGAAAATAATGAAGGATCACTATAAGATCACAATCAATCATTATTCCTTATCATGAATAATTTCTAAATAATAACTAAGTAATCCTACAATAATGAGTTAGATGCTATATATTATATGGTTTATAGCTCAATAATGACTTCTTAGGCCCCCAAAGAAAGAAACACTAATGGTGAGAATTCAAATATAAATCTCACCTATTAGAGATAAAATCATCCCCACAACCACTCTAATAACTAATTAGATCCCTCACCTAATAAATTTCTTGAGATTAACATTTGTGAGTTGGCCTTAAAATAGGTATCATTTACACAATGCAATCCAACATGGGAAGCTTAAATGTATTAATTTCTATAGTACATTCAACATATTCAAGAGATAAATGGAAGAATATGAGGTGGTCCCAAACCATCCTAGTGATAAAAATTAGTTTGAGACCCCTAGCACTTTAAGACCCCTGGGCACTACTATGGTATTAAAAACCTTGGAGTTCCCTATCTAAGAGGATAATGAGCCAGGAGAGGCCACCAATGAGGTTAGTCATTTTCATCAATTATTATGGATAAATAATTCTCTTAGAAATTAGACACAACAAAAACCTTTTACCACATATAATCATCTTAAAAATGGTGAAACCTTACCTGATCTTAGGGAAAAGAATGATCTTCCACCCCTAAAATCTAATATGCCAAAGTTCTCAGAAGAACCCCAACTTACTCCTAGTAAGTCCAAGTATAAATAGTATAAGACATGAATAGTATTAAGGTAAACATTATATCATAAAAGCTTGATTAGATCAATGATAAAATATATATCTTATTAAATTCTCTAATAGATAAATGAACTCAACCCAAACATAAAAATCCACACAATAATGTGCTAGTAGATAAGAACAAGGTTGATGTCCTTCCCTTTCTTCTTATTGTAAGGTTATTTGGAAATAACATTCATAATTACCTAATCAACTCAAGAGCCTCTATAAATATCATACCCATGAGAATCTACCAAAAATTGTGGTTGAGTCTTATTAAATAAGATAGAATTTTAGTTCATTTAAACATGTCTGAGGTTAACTTAGTGGGTGAGATCTTAAATGTTCATAACCAACTAGCCTTTAAGCTTAGGGTGTATTAGTTTATTAACATCCAAGTGATGGACATATTAGAAGCTTATATGATTTTACTTAGTAGGGAATAGCCTAAAACCCTTAATAGATATATGGTTATAGACTTATCCCACATGTGGATACCTTGAAGAACCATGTCCAATCAAATGCATGTTGAAAAATAATCTAGGATGAAACATATAATCACATGATACAATGCAGTTAATGAAAAGGTAAAACTAGTATTTTCTGACATAGGAATCTACATTTTATCTATGAAAAGTGATAAGATAAAAACCTATGATAACCCTAGGTTATTGGTCTTATGGTCCTTGTACTTTGATGGGGCCAATTCTAAGTAAGGTTATATAGATGGATTTATACTTGTTGATCCATATGGAAGGTGACACCTAGCTACCTATAGGATGCAGTTCCCTTATACCAATAACCTTGTAAAATATAAAGCCCTTATCTTAGGACTACAATTCATCTCAAATCATAAAATAAGGGAACTAAAGGTGTTTTTTGATTCTTAATTAGTGATCAACAAGGTCAAGAGAAAGTTTCAATGAAATCTATCTTATTTGAGGAAGTATAAACATCAGGTAGGGATTTGATGTAAATGTTAAATGATTTTAATTTTATTATCATTCCTAGAGAGGTAAATTAGTTGATTAATTTATTGGAAACTTATACTACAAATATGACACCCTTGGATGATTCAGGGCTATAAAAATTCTTGGTACAACTCATCTCGTGTCCCTCAGTCTTAGAAAATATGAATAACTTCCATTTATTTGATGATGACCACCATATTTTTAGATTTCATTAATAACTTAGGAGTATTGGAGACTTATGTTATAGGTTAGGTATAAATAAGTGACCTTGAGGATAAGGACTGTGACCAAGGTGGCATTATCAAACTAAAATAAAATTGACATGTATACATAAAAACATGAAAAAATACTACTCCTAGATCAGAGGCCTATAAATATTAATCTAGGATCATCTTGCCAACCCTGTGATGTAAATGTCAAGCAAGATTACACTCCTCATAAGATTAAAAAATTCAATTTTTTTTTGTTATGGTAGAGGGATGTTATTTATTAGGCCTATATAAACCTAAAGGTATTTGAATTGATTGTAATAATGCATACTATCCCACTAAATCAAAACTAAAATCCTTTTAAATAGAGGAAGTAACTGATGCATCCAACCCTGGAGTTACTTATCCATAAGGAGCTTCATAATATCCTCTTAATTAAGATCATCTTCCTGATTAGTCACTCCACCTACGTCACCAATCTATTGCCTATTCATAATAAGAATGGATAAATCTGATTGTGTATCAACTTACAAAATCTAAACAAGGAATCTGATAAGAACAACTACCATTTACCCTCAATGGATGAGGTGATCTAAATGGTAAGTATATCCCATATGATATACTTTATGGATGGATTCTTATGATGTGTTAAATTATGGTAAGCCTAGAAGACATAATAAAGACCATGTTCACAACCAAAATGGGCACCTTCACTTGCAAGTGAATGCCTTTCATCCTTATTCATGTAAGATATAATTTTCATAGAGTTATGAACTTTTGTTAATTTCCTTATTGGTAAATTCATAGTTATTTATATGGATGACTTGATTGTTTTCTCAAAATGTAGGTCTATAAATATACACCATCTATAAAAGATATTTGAAAGGTGTTTAAAGTATGACATCTCTCTCAACCAAAATAAGAGTGCTTTTGGCATCATAAAAGGGAAGATCCATGATCATGTTATCACAAAGGAGGGTATTTATATTGATCCTTAGCATGTGGATGTAATTTCTAAAATACCACTTCCTAACATCAAAAAATAATTAAAAATTTTCTTTAGCAAGATCAACTTTGTGTGCAAGTTCATATCTAGTTCTTTTGATATTTTAAAGTCACTAAACATGATGTTGAAATAATAATAAAATGTATACTACACCCCTATAGATATAAAATCATTCCAATAGATTAAGAGCACCATCCTTCAAGAAATGGTCTTGATCAACCTAGACTACCTCTACTCTTTTGCTTTGGAGTACACCATAAAATGTGGTACTCATTCAAAAGTTAGATGGGGATGAGCATATAATATACCTTATGAGCAAAAAATTTAAATAACTCAAGATGAATTAATACACCCTATACAAACACACTTATGCCTTGGTGAAGGCCATGAAATTGTCTTAGAAATACAGCCTCAAAAATAAGGTGCATGCTATTGACCCAGATCTAGCCATAAAACTCATGTTAGAACAAAATGAGATAGGAGATCACAAAGAGAGATGGATGGAAAAGATAATATAATACAACCTTAAAATAAAACTTTTTAATTTGGTTTGACACCAAGTTATCTCTCAATTGATTACTGAGATTGACCCAAATATCATTGTGGTATAATTAGACCAATCTGAAATGGTCCATTAGGACTAACATGACCCATTTGTGTACTATTTTATTTATGGGAAGCATCTTTTTGGACTAAATCAAATTTAAAAAATGGACCTTAGGATGAAATCATCACATTACATGTTCAATAAGGTAGTACTCTGTTGAAATAATTTAGAGGGTATATATCTCATATGCCTATCAAAAGAAGAAGTAAAAGAAGTCATGACTACCTTCCATGATAAATTTGTTGTGTTCATCCTTTAGGAATGTCAACTCATAAGATCCTAAAAGATGGATATTATTAGACCACCATATTTAGGGATGCCCATGCCCATGTTATCACCTACCATTAATTATAGACCTTCACCATGAATTAAGTTCAATCATCCATGCCCCTTCAACCCATGGTAGAAGAACATCCTTTTGCTTAGTGGGGATTTTAATTAATTGGAGTAATCAACCCAAATTTATCAACTATCTATATATTCATACTTACAACTAATGTTTATTTCATAATATGTATAGAGACAATGGTGACCAAGAATAACACAACTAAGGAGGTCATAAAATTCCTTGAAGAAAACATAACCATAATATTTAGCACCCTAACTTCATTTGTATGTGATAACAATCTTGAATTCTAGTCAAACAAGCTTAGTGAATGGGCTTATAAGAATGGAATTACCTTAAGGTTTTATCAAACTACTACCCTCAATGAAATGGTTTATCTAATTTCACTAGTAAGATCCTAATTGATGCAATAAATAATTCTATAAAAAGGAGACCTAGAGATTGGCATTTACTATTTAAATATAGTCTTTAAGTTGAATGCACCAAGTATAAGTAAACTCTCAAAAGTTAAACTTTTATACTAGTATATGGTCTAGATCGTATTTTCCCAATGACCCTAAAGTCTATTATGTAAAATTTCATTCAATAATACATGGAAACCGATGGGAAACTAGACCCAAGGTTGTTGAATATTATTCAATTAGATGATGCCTAGGAAGAAACCTTACATAGATTTATTAGACATCATGATATTATTAAAATATGGTTCAACAAGAAGGCAAGGCTGAAATACTTCAAAATATCAGACCTAGTCTTTTTGTAGGATAAAACTCATGAGAATAGAGGGAAACATTCCAAAATTAACCCACTTTAGGTTGGTCCTTACCAGATTTATAAGCTACTTAGGTAGATTGCTTTTAAACTAAAGTATCTCCAAAGGAATTATCTCTCATTGCTTGTGAATATATGGTTATTGAATCATTACTTATCAATTGGACTATCCACTTTGATCTTTATTATCCCTCTACACAAGGTTTGGTAATGTAAATATTAAATTGGTTTTTATCTAGTTTTCTTTTTTTGTGTGTTTATTTCTATCATGTGCTCAGTTTCATCTTTGCTTTGGTTATTTTTAATTGCCTCCCTTGTGTTTTCCCCTTTTTATTGTTGACCTGACAGTAGCATCTTGGCCCCAAAAGTGAGACCACATTCGAATAATATGATGAAGTGGGCATTTGAATACATAATGGTAAGATAAAAAAACAAGCACTTATCCATGTATCCCTAATTTTTGTCCTTCCAAAGGTAAGCCATGCCTCTAAAACACTATTCATAAAAGAGAAAAGAGAAAGTAGATCTCCATTATTTAACAATCTAATAAATGGGGCAATTCCTTTAATAATAACTAACAAGAGGGAATCCATTAATTCAAAACAAAACATATGAATTAATAAAAGTTTTATTTCTAGAAAATGGATCACCACAACTCTTAAAATTACATCGAGTCACTATAAATTCATTTGATGGTAAAATAATTCCCTTTAGTGTTGAATAATTCACTAAATCAATTAATCACCTTGGATGAAATGGTCCCTAACCCTCATGGATCAAAAATAAATAAGACCTTAGAGTCAAAATAAGTTTGAAAGTCAAATAAAATATCAAAGTTTCTTCATAGGAAAGGGAGATTTAGGAAACCTCCATCATACATTTTTGGCCTAGATGGTAGTGGATCAAGGCTTAGAGAAGGACCATAGGTGTCTCTATTTGGGATATATATGCCTTTATGTTAGTATAATAACTCCCAAAACATACTTTATTCAACTAATGTATGAATAAGAATAATGTTTTTAAAGATTTAAGCACACTTAAGGCACCTAAAATCTTGATCATGAATTCAAGAGAGAAATAAAAGAATAAGTCACTATTCACACAAATTATCCTTTGAAGTAATTGGATCCCAATATGCCATGTGAGGAATTATAATTACATTTTTATTCCTCATCCTATTCTATCAAAACCAATTTTGAAAACTTATCTAATGTTTCAATAATGGAGGTCCATGGTCTGGGTTCTAATCACTGGTAGTGTTTTTATTAAATAGTCACCATTTATTATGACCAATGCATCCCTTTTTGAAGAATAAAAGGTGACCTATGTATTTAAAAAATTAAAAAGTTTTTAGAACCCAAATCAGGACCTAATTGATCATTATTTTCATTAAAAATCCCAATATCTCCTCAATCTTGATCAGAAGGGTCCCCTATAGTTTAAACATGAGTTATTTTATCATGTATGAAATCTTCACACAATTTGATAGGTTTGAGTTTTTTATTGTCCCATTGTGTTCTCAAAAGGTCTCCATACTTAGTAATTTTTTGAGATAATTATGTTTATATAGAAGTTCCCTTGCATAGGCTTTTTCTAGAGTACTAGTCCTAGAGTCAGAGCTAATACTCTTCCAAAAGTCTTTTGGGTTGGTAGGTAAGCAGTTATTTACTTAAGTGGAACCTTTAATGACTTATCACTTTCTATATATTTTTATATCCTAGATTTAATCAAAAAGTTCCATGCATCTCCTATCACTCTTTTATTGAGTTATGAGATCCTTAGGAGGTCTTAGAGAATAAGAGGTGTTAGAGATGTAACATCATAAAACCAATGAGAAGGTGGCATGCATATCCTATAACTCCCATTACTTTAGACTTTTCAAAACCATAGGAGGTATTAAAGAATTAGACGTGTTAGAGTTGTCAACTAATGAAGCTAATGAGAAGGTTTCATGCATCTCTTATCACTCCCATAGTGTTAGACTTGTTAGAGCTATAGGAGTTCCTAGAGCATCGAAGGCATCAAAGTTTTAAGATCCCTAGGAGGTCTTAGAGCATTAGAGGCATCAATTTTTTCAAGTCTTAAATCTAATTAGGAGGTGCCACATATATCATGTCACTACCATGGTGTTATACTTTTTAAATATCTAGGAGGTCATGAAGCATTAGAGGCATCAAAGATTTTAAATATTAGATCTAATGAAAATATGCCATACATCTCTAGTCACTCCCATGGTGTCAAAATATTTAGAGCCCTGGTAGGTCCCAAAGATTTGAAGGCATTAGAGCTATCAAATATTATATCCAATGAGAAGGTAATATGCATCTCATCTCACTCATGTGGTTTCAAGTTTTATAGAATTCTAACAGGTATCAGAGTGTTAGAGGTATCAGATCTTTCAGATCTTAGATCGAATGAGAAGGTGCCACATGAACACTAACAACTCATAATGCCAGATTTATCAGATACCTTGGAGGTCTTATAGTTTTCATAACAAGAACCTAAGTGAGTATAAAAGTGTCATGTGTGGTTAATTTAAACTCAAGTGTCAGAAGGTCCTAGAAAGTTGTGCAAATGTCAAAATAGAGTATGAATCAAGACCCCAATCTAAGGAAGAGATGCCATGTATACATAAATCATCCAAATGACTAATTGAGTATGTAGAGTTGTTAAGATATGGGACTCCATACTATGTTAAGATGACATAATACTCATCAGGTCCACCAACCATGGATTGACATGTGGGTAGCCTTAGATTCATTCAAAATTCCATGAGAGATAAATAGCAATGTGTTCCCCACACTCCTTTACTTTATTGATTCAACCAAGGGAGGATCAAGATATGATGGCTCAAGGAGTCCCATCACCATCAAATAAATTTAAATGGAACCATTTTTTAATTTTTTTTAATTTTGGTTAAATTTAGAAATGGATAAATTTGAATTGCATTGTCAACTTAGAGCTTAATTCACCATATACGAGCTCACCAAAATCGATTAGTGTGTAGTTTAACTCATGGATCTATAAGATCTCATTGGAATGAATTTACCATTATCAATTATTTATGCACTCAAATAATTCTAAAACCTTTACATCAAATTCACCCTAAATCATAGAGAATACCCAATGATCAATAATTTTGTGCATCAAATGCACATGATATGACATTGGTAGCCTCATACTCAAACCCTAGACTAGAGATGGAGTACCAACACACTACTTTCCTATAGGGAATAACTTGGTTCATGCAGTTTAATGAGATATTAAATATAATTGAGGATATTCAAAAGCCAAGCTCAGATGATAAGGTCCATGATTATAAAATCTAATACACAAATGAGCTCATCAACAAATTTTTTTAAGTAATACATGGAGATGCATCCAAACCCAAGGTTTTACCTATGCCAACCTATTCCACAACCTACTACTATCTTCCAAATGTAATCAAGATATCGTGAGTCACTCAACTTTGTGTTTAAAATTATAGACATCTCCTAACCTATATTCCATCAATATTATAAGCTCCTAAACTACACCATGACCTACAACAAGGATTTTGTGGATGTTTGGACTCATATCTAAAGCATATATGATTTCATCAAAGATTGGATAGAGTATCTAGATCATTGGGTTAATAAACAATATATTAATTCATATACAATCAACACCTTTTAATATGTTATGCACATGAGCATTCTCTTATTTAACCACCTATAAGGTTTGAGTTACATTATTCACATCAAAACATAATATTTTACCCTTATTAGTGTCATATTGAAGGGTAAGGAAGTACTAGATTTAGGTAACCTTATCATATTCAACCTCATTAGATTTGTGAGCAAAACCCACACATGTGGTAGCTTATACATGATCGCATACATGGTAGAAATTAATTTTCCACCTTGGAATTTAGGTTCTCTATGTTTCCTTGATGGTTACCAATGGGATCTAGGTACATGTGGTGTTACAAAAGCTCTCCATCCACCAATTCTAGAGTAATATTTAGAACATATGCAAGTATTTCTAACTAGTTGTGTATTAAAAAATTAATGAGAGGCCCATGCTAAGGCTATTAGATGAAATCTAGAACTCATCTCATCCCATTGGTACCTACTAGTACTATAGGGTTATAATAATAATCTAAGTGAAAAATATTTGAGTGTATCCTTTACTGTTACTATACATGGTCCCAAACTTGCTTGCATATTAGATCACCTACTAACTTATTCATGGTGTAGTTAGCCACTATCTTGGCTATAAATCCATCATTCACTATGATCATAGGGTATCATGAGTATAAAAATATGCCCCTACTACAAGTTATGGACCAAAATAGAGACTCATATAGCTTGGGAAAAGTAGATAATAGGTAGTGGGATCCTGATGGCATAGTGCATGCCCATATTGTAAATAAGTAGGAAAATATCAATGTCACTTACTACTATTAATCCCACCCTAATTATGAGCTCCACCTTAACCCTTCTAATGAAAAAAATGTGGTCATGAAGATGGAGGTCGCTTACCACCTGAAGTCTCAAGATATTACTTGACTAATTCTTGAGGAGAGACCATCCCCTTCATAAAAAAAGCCCGTACATTCAATAACTAAAGTCTAAGTAACCATCATCTATTATGCTTGTGACACCTCCCCAAGTAATTTAACCTTAGGTATCCCATGATTTACATTTTGATAGTAGTATCGAGTCTAACCCAACTAGTTACCAGTCTATGAATACCCTATAAGCATCCTCCCTAATTAGTCATATTCTTACACACTATTTGGTAGTTCCCTTAGGTCTCTCCATCCTAGTAGGACCTAAACCTATTATGCATCCCCCTACTCAAGTTATCCCAACAACTAAATTACCTCTTTCTCCCTTGAATATAACCTTGTTCAATATCCTAAGTGGCCACATTCCCCTAGTTCATGTTATTTCTATAACCTATAGTGCATCTAGGGATATGTGTGGCTGACTTGTGGTTTACACATCTTTATATTAGCTTATTGTATTTCTCAATGTTATTAGTATGGTCAGCCTATAAAATAACCATGGATAAGTAGAGTATATATAGGAGGTAGTGGTTAATAGTTTATCATCATATCATGAATTATGATCTTCTTGCATCATTGTGGAGGTTGCCTCCTTGAAGTGGCTTAGTCACAATATTTAATTATTTTTCTATTTTACCAATTTTGTTTTAGATCTATTTATTATACTTTTAATTATGGCATATATAATTCTATTATTGTGAATCACATAAGTAATTTCCTTACAAGTGGTATTAGAGCTTTGATTTGGGCAAATTTATATGGTGTATTTTTTTTCCTTCGAATCTAGCATCTTGAGCACTAGAAGGTCAGAAAACATAACTTGTGATCTGGTATAAATTGATTTTTTTCATCATCATAGTTTTATTTGTGAGGTTTTTTTACAAAAAATAAAAACCATTTTTATAGGTTAAAATATGAACTCTAGAATTTTTTACCTTGTACAAAATAGTAGTTAATGGATTCATCTTTGTGAGATGATTGAAAGGGTATATTCTATTGGTACACTTTTTTGGGTCAAAATTTTTCACCCTTGTGCACATTAGTAGTAGTTGGATTCATCTCAATAAGATGATCATAATGGTGTATTCCATCAGTATATTTTTTGGGCCTAAAACCCTCCTAGGGTTTGTGAATGGCTGGTTTAAAAACTCATAGACACAAGAAAGGGAAAAAAATCCAAAAACTCCTCACCAGGATGACATAGAATCTAAAACTTTTGATCCATCTATTTTAGAGGTAGTTCAATAACTTAAGTCAAAGTTATAGGGAATGGTAAAAAAAGATGATTTTGATATAGTTTAAAGGGACATTACAAGTTTGAGAGGGGACTTGGATAGCATGAAGGATCAATTGCAAAAAATATTTGGGCAATTAGATAACTTGTCAACTTAGCCACTGTAAATAATCCTCTACCACTTTAGTTTGGTTCTCCTATTCCAAACAATACCAATACCAATTCTAGCCCTAAGACAATGTTACCAAAAGTGGATCTTCACAAGTTTGATGGTAATAATCCACTCACTTGGCTCACTCAAATTGAAAATTTATTTGATCTACATAAAATTCCATGTTCGTAAATAGTGGTTATGACCTCTCTCTATTTAGAACATGAGCCATTCATTTGGTATCATTGACAAAGGAGAAATAAAGGTGTCCCAATTTCATGGTTCATATTTTATGAGGAGTTACAACTCCAATATCACAATAATGTCTCTAAAATTTACTTCAATCATTTAACCATGTGCCAAACAAGGATTGTTAAAGACTACATTCATCAATTTTAGAATCTCTCATTACATGTGGTAGACATCACTAAGAAAAATTTGACTAACCTATTTTTGGGTGGTTTCAAAGATAACATCCAATTAGAGGTTCACATGTTTCATACTAGTACTATATCCAAGGCCATACCAAAGTCACACATGGTTGAGGAAAAAGAGTTGATCAAATGAAGACCTTTCACCAATGTTCATGAATGCACCTTTCTAGCACCATCATTTCATCAGCCTACCACATTGACACCTCAACAAGTGGAAGAAAAGCATGTAAAAGATTTATGTTTTGGCTATTATATCAAATGGAGTAAAAGGCATAGATGTGCTAAAAATAGGTTATTTTACAATGATGATTCCAATGATGAGGAAGAATATGAGGAGGCTTTAGGGGAAGGGTTAGAAGAACATGAAGATGAATTTGAAGATTCTCAATATACTATTTCCTAACTTGCACTTTTAGAAATTAGTACTTCTCAATCTCTTAAAGTGGTAGGGTTCTTGAAAAAATTGAAGGTGACTATGTTAATTGAATCTAAGAGTACACATAACTTCATCAATAGTAAGTTGGTTGCTCATTTAATTATTTCATTTACCCAGCTCTAGACTTTTAGGTCATGATTATAGATGGTGGTAAGCTCAACTATTTTATAAAATGATATAGTATTAAGCTTGTTATGAGAGATCATTTATTAGATTCCCTTATGTTTGTTATTATCATGGGAGGAGATGAAATTATTTTTAGAGTGTAATGGCTCACCACTTTGGGCACTATTGAGATGAATTTCCAATAATTATTAATGAGGTTCCATTTAGAAGGAAGTACTTTTAAACTACATGGATTATGGGATAAATCTCCATAATTGGTTAACTCTCACCAGATGATGAAGATTATCAGAAAATGTGTAGAAGGCTTTATGGCATGCTTTTTTTTTATGAAGGTTCAACCAACCAAGGATTCTACACAACTTGATTTGTAAAAGGTGTTGGATGACCATTATGTTTTTTTTAGTGACATTCCAAAATGACTTCCTCTAAGTTGTGCACATGATCATGCCATCAAACTCATTATAGAAAGTACACCACCCAATATCAGACCCTAGAAGTATCCATATTCCTTAAAGAGTGAAATTGAAAATATGGTATAAGATATGTTGGAGGCAGGAATCATCTGACACAGTCAAAATAAATATTCCTCCCAGGTGGTCATAGTTAGAAGAAGGATGATAGTTGGAGGATGTGCCCAAACTATAGAGAACTCAAAAAATACACCATCAAATATAAGTTTCATATTATATTAATTGATTATTTATTAAATTAATTTCATTGTGATATTGTTAGTAATTTGACTTGTCAAGGTCAAATTACTACCCCTATCATTGGAAACTTTCCCAAATCTCACTAATATCCCTTTGTAATAGGTCAAACTGATCAATTATGACCTAAAAGCACTAATTTTGGTAAAAAAATGTCAAAAATGGATTTTAAATGGGTCATTATCATTTAAAAATAGCATTGTCAAGCTCAAATATGCAGGCAATCCATGTACAAGGATCAATTTTGAGAGAAAATTAAACATTCTGGGAGCTACAAGTGGTTTTAGGACCTAAAATTTTGTAAACAAGGTCATTATGAGTTGGAGAACCTTTTAAAAAAGTTTAATGTCCATTAGAAAAGTGGAGATACTCTCTATTTTATAATAGTCCTTAGCGTGTCTGTTGGAGATCACCATTGGAGTAGACATAATTTTAGAGTGCCATAGAGGTTTCTAAGTCTAGGTAAAAGTTTGAAAAGAATAGAATGATATTTTTACATCATAATAATACATTTAAAGAGTGTAAAAACTCTAAATTTTAAGCAAACCATGCTCATACAAGCTTTTGTAAGCAAACAGGCATAAAGGCCAAAAAAGGGTGTTTTGAATTCTCAAGAAAAATGTGATTTTAGAGTGTTTTGATAGAATGGTATATACCCCATGATAAGTTTTTCAATCATTGGGAATAATTTTAAGAGTTATTTTTATTTTGGTGAAATTTTCATTTTTTCAATTTTAGATACCCTTCCTAGCCTCCTCTTCAGATGCTCGTATATTTAACCACATGTGGAGTTTATATGAATGATATTAGTATGTTTTTATTACTCCTATGTAATTATAATTCATGAAAAATTGAGATTATTTAAGTATTTGTGCTTTATAAACAATCATTAAGAGTGTAGGTAGCTCACAATGTAGTCAAAACCCCATAGGTAGATTTTTCCATGTGGTAAATTTTATACATTTTTAATGGGAACCCAATATTTTTAAAGATTTTTTTTGGGGGGGAGTAATTTTTATACAAATAAATAGATTTTTTTTGGGATTTGGATGTTTTTACTTCATGAATCATCATTTTAAAGATTCAGCTTCAAAGCTCACCTAAACCCTCAAAAAATTAGCTTTAAAAAAAATTGATTCTATTGACATAAAATGATCTTGGATCAACCTAAAAAAAATTAAAATATCAATTAAACTTAGATATAATTCCATAAATATTAATTTTATGTATGGAGATGTATGAATTAGGGTAGAAATCATGTTTTTTGTAGAAAAAAACATGTAAAATTAAGTACAAGACACTTCAATGAAATATAACAAATGGAGATCAAATATTGAGAATTCTTATTCATTATAAATTTTTTTTTTTTATATAAATCATCTTATAAGTGTCCCAACTAGCTCAATCAAAATGGCTAGTTTGTAAGAAAATTGAGCAAAATAGGCTTAGTCAACCCTGTTGACTAAATAATGAGTGTTTTCTCATCAAAATCAAATATCTTGTGATGAGATATTTTTTTACAGGTCTATTTAATTATTTTTTCATTTTCCATGTCATATTTTTTTAGGTTTAATGGAGTCTAAATTCTAAAAGATAGGCTATAGGCCTAATTGGCCCAATAAGCTTAATTGATCAATCAAGTAGGTAAAGAATGGCATTGAAAATCTATCAAATGAATTAATTTTGGTGTTAAAACAAATAATATATGTTTTTTAAGTGGATATATAATTATAAAATCAATCCACAAGTTTAAATTCATGCAAGTTGAGCTCAAGTTGAGTTAACTAGTCTTTAAGGGTCAAATCTCTTCGATTGACTAATTTGACTAGTTTCATGCATCTCCCATGCTTTTCATGCAAAATAAAGAATTTAAAGAACTTAAAATCACTTTAAAGATGGATTTATATTATAATTTATGGCATGATTTTCATGAAAGGAAGGCTGACGAGTCAACATGGGCCCACCACTTCTCAATTCTATCCCAAAAATGAAGAACATGCAATTTTTGAAGACTTGAAAGATTTTAAAGCCTTTATTTAATATTTTAAAAGGATTTTAGTCTCATTTTAACTCAAAGAAGACTAATCCTTATATTTTCCACAAAAATTTGTATTTATTTAAAGTTTAATACTTATGTATTGGTTTTTTGAAGCCATTTTTAATTAATTCCTAAAGCAGAGAAGAAATTGTAATTGACACCATTTTTATCAAATGAATTTTTTTTTTGTATATGAGTTTGATATCAGAATAGAGTGTATTTTGAATATGTACTAGCATATAAGTGAGATATATATACCCTTTTTGGAGGTCCTTTCCAAACCTACTATAAAAATCTCACCCTCTACAAGTCATTTAAAGAGATAGGAATAGAATTTTGCAATCCAAAATCCTCTCAATCCTTCATCTAAAATACTAATGTTTAGGGGCAATTTGAAGACTTCTTGTTGATTCATATGTGTGCCTTAATTTCAATATTTTTTATAGAATACCAATCATTTAGGTACATCACCCCATTTAGATATGATTTTTCATTTCATTTTCTTTCTCCCTTTTCATCCTAAAAAATCAAAATAGTTTAATTTTTAGAGATAAATCTTAAGGGAACCAACCCATCTTCTAGAGATTATTCTCAACATAGAGTCACCCACAATCTAAAAGTTCCAATTATATCAGTTGGAGTGAGGGTGTGTTTTTCACATCTTCAAGTAGGGTGTATTCTAGAATGATAACAATTTTTGGTATGCCTAGTGGGACTGATTGAGATGTTATTCTCTATAGAAGATAAAGATGAAGCAAGTGTAGTAGATTAATAATTTTCATATGACTCCATCAAAAGGTTAAAAATATGTGATCAACATATTTCAAATGGTAAGTATACTACTAATTTTCATGTCCTTTCAATTGATCATGATGAAGAGGCTTTTTGGGATGACTTAGAGAGTTTTTGTGCAAAGTTTGATAGTCTATCTCCACCCCAAGAGGAGATTGATGAATGTCTTGTAAAGAGTACTATTGTAGCTATTCATCAAGAAGAAATTAATTATTATTTAAACCATTTATGAATACCTAACAAGAGGTTGAATATCTCAACAAGCCACTACTTTGAATGGATCATAATGAAGATACTAATCCAAGCATACCAGTTCATTTGCCAATTCAATCATTGGATTAAAATGAGACAAATCATGACCAACCTATGAATGAGGTAGAGATATTAGTCTTGATGCAACAAAGAAGAATATGGGAGGAGGATAATTGGATCTTAGATCCATATCTTGAATCCATACACCTGAGAATGGAATTTGGAGGCCTAATTGCATCATCCAAAACACATGAACATATAAGTGATCCTATTTGCAAAAAAAGTTATCAAAAGAAAGTAATCATATTTTAAGGATCCATGGTGCTTCATATAGCTTTCCATTTGATCCAAGAGGGCTAGTAAGCTGAAGGTTAGTCTGTATGTAGACATAGTCATATTTTCATTCCTCTAAGTGCATATCTACACATAATTTTAGTTATTGTTTTTTCCCTTTTCGACTATTGTTGTCCATTTCTCTAAGTGCATATGTGCACATATTTGTTGTTATTTGTGTCAGTTGTCTTGTTGTGTCTTTGTCTGCAAAAGATCTTCCAATATTTAGTGTATATCCAAGTCTATCTTTGTTAGAGTTTCTGAGTTCTTTAATTATAAATGTAGTCAACCCCTGAAAGTTGACAAAATTATTAGTAATTTGACCTTTCAAGGTAAAATTACTACCCCTATCATTGGAAACTTTCCTAAATCTCACCAATATCCCTTTATAGTAGGTCAAACCAATAAATTGTTGCCTAAAATCACTAATTTTGGTAAATAAATGTCAAAAATGGATTGTAAATGCATCATTATCACTAATTTTTTAAAAATGTCATTATGAGTTGGATAATCTTATAAAAAAATTAATAGCCATTAGACAAGTGGATATAGTCTCTATTTTATAACAGTCCTTAGTATGTCCATTAGAGATCATCATTGGAGTAGGCATCATTCTAGAGTGCCACAAAGGTTTCTAAGTCTAGGTAAAAGTTTTAAAAGTATGTTATGATGTTTATACATTATAATTATACTTTTAAAGAGTTTTAAAACTCTAAAATTTAAGCAAACCATGCTCATACAGGCTTTTATAAGTAAACATGCATAAAGACCAAAAAAAGTTTTTTGACTTTTCAAGCAAAATTTGCTTTAAGAGTGTTTTGATATCATGGTAAAGACCCCATGATGTTTTTTTCATGAATTTGGAAGAATTTGAATATTTATTTTCATTTTGGTGAAATTTTCATTTTTTTTAGTTCTAGACACCCTTCTTAGCCTCCTATTCAGATGCTCATATATTTCACCATGTGTGGAGTTTAGATGAAAAATCTTAGTATGTTTTGATTAATCATATTTAATTATAATTAATGAGAAATTGAGACCATTTTGGTATATTTTTATTTATGAACAATCATTGAGAGTGTATGTAACTTAGAATGCATTCAAAACCCCACAGTCAGATTTCTCCCCGTAGTAAATTTTTATATATTTTGAATGGGAACCCAATATTTTTACGAATGTTTGGGGGGGTCAGTTTTATACATATAAATATTTTTTTGGGGGATTTATATGTTTTTACTTTATGAATTATCATTTTAAAGATTTAGCTTCAAAGCCCACCTAAACCCTCAAAAAACTAGTTTTGAAAAAAGTTTATTCTATTGATGTCAAATAATCTTGGATCAACCTAAAAAAATATAAAATGTCAATTAAACTTATATGGTATTCCATAAATGTCAATTTTATGTATGGATATGTACGGATGAGGGCAAAAATCATGTTTTTTTATAAAAATAATATGTAACATTAAGTACAAGACACTTAAATGAAATATTATCAATGGAGCTCAAATGATAAGAATTTTTCTTCATCCTAAAATTTTATTTTTGTTATAAATCATCCCATAAGTGTCCCAACCATCTCAATCAAAATGGCCAATCTATAAGAAAATGGAGCAAAATAGGCCTAATCAACCCAGTTGACTGAATGATGCGTATTTTCTCATCAAAATCAAACATATTTTAATGATAAAAGTTTTCACATGTATATTTAATTATTTTTTCAGGTTTAATTTCATATTTTTTTTAAGTTTAATGAATTCCAAATTCCATAAGATAGGCTATTAGGCCTAATTGACCTAATAGGCTTAATTGGTCAATCAAGTAGGTAAAGAATGGCATTGAAAATCTATCAAATGAATTAATTTTAGAGTTACCACATGTAATATATTTTTTTTAAGTCGATATATAATTATAAAGTCAATCCAATAGTTTAAATTCATGTAAGTTGAGCTCAAGTTAGGTTAACTAGTCTTTAAGGGTCAAATCTTTTCGATTGACTAGTTCGACTGCTTTCATGAATCTCCCATGCTTTTCATATAAAATAAAGAATTTAAAGAACATAAAATCACTTTCAAGATGGATTTATCTTCTAATTTATGGAATGATTTTCATGCAAGTAAGGTTTACAAGTCAACCTAGGCCCACCACTTCTCAATTCTATGCCAAAAATGAAGAACATACAATTTTTGAAGACTTGGAAGATTTTAAAGCCTTCATTTAATATTGTAAAATGATTTTACTCTTATTTTAAATCAAAGAAGACTAATATTTCTATTTTATAGGCCACTTTGGTTTTAGTTAGGGTTTTTGACTTATATATTAGACGTTTGAAGCCATTTTTAATTAATTCTAAAGTAGAGAAGAAATTGTAATTAACACCATTTTTATCAAATAAAGAAGTTTTTTTGCATATGAGTTTGATATTAGAATAGAGTGTATTTTGAATATGTACCATCATATAAGTGATATCTATGTCTCCTTTTTTTAGGTCCTTTCCACACCTACTATGAAAATCTCACCCTCTATAGGTCATTTGAAGAGATAGGAATAGAATTTTGCAATCCAAAATCCTCCTGAACCTTCATCTGAAATACTAATGTTTAGGGACAATTTGAAGACTTCCTATTGATTCATATATGTTCCTTAATTTCAATATCTCTCATATAATACCAATCATTTAGGTGCATCACCTTATTTAGATAGGATTTTTCATTTTAGTTTCTTTCTCCCTTTTCATCCCCAAAATTCAAAATAGTTTAGTTTAGAGATAAATCTTAAGGGAACCAACGATGTCTAAAGGTTTTACTCAACATAGAGTCACCCACACTCTAAGAAGTTCCAATTGTATCAGCTAGAGTGAGGTTGTATTTTTCACATCTTCAATCAGGGTGCACTCTAGAGTAATAACAATTTTTGGCATGCCCGGTGGGATGGATTGAGATGTTATTCTCTACAAAAGATAAAGATGAAGCAAGTGTAGTAGATCAAGAACTTTCATATGACTCCATCAAAAGGTTAGAAATATGTGATCAACATGTTTTAAATGGTAAGAATACTAATCATTTTTATATCCTTTTAGTTGATCATGATGAAGAGGATTTTTAGGATGACTTAGAGAGTTTTTATGCAAAGTTTGATAGTCTATCTCCACCCCAAGTGGAGATTGATGAATGTCTTGTAAGAGTACTATTGTAGCTATTCATCAAGAAGAAATTAATGATATATTCTAGCCATTTATGAATACTTACCAAGAGGTTGAAGATCTCAACAAGCCACTACTTCAAATGGATCATAATGAAGATACCAATCCAAGCATACTAGTTCATTTGCCAATTAAATCATTGGATAAAAATGAGATAAATCATGACCAAACTATGAATAAGGTAGAGATAGTAGTCTTGATGCAACAAAGAAGAATATGGGACTAGGAGGATGATTAGATATTAGATCCATATCTTCAATCCATATACCTAAGAATGGATGTTAGAGGCCTAACTACATCATCTAGAACACATGAACATATAAGTTCTCCTATTTACAAAAAAGAGTTATCAAAAGGAAGTAATCACATTTTAAGGATATGTGGTGCATCAAATTGCTTTCCATTTGATCCAAGAGGGATAGTAAGCTAAAGGTTAATTTTTATATAGACATAGTCATAATTTCATTCCTCTAAGTGCATATCCACACATGATTTTAGTTGTTGTTTTTTCCTTTCTAGTTGTTGTTTTCCATTCTTCAAGTGCATACATGCACATGTTTGTTGTTATTTATGTAAGTTGTCTTGTTATGTCTTTATCTGCAAAAGATCTTATAATATTTAGTGTATATCCAAGTCTATCTTTTTTCAAATTTTATAATTTATTTTACTAGTAGGCTGGTCAACCCCTGAAATTCATCTAAATTATTAGTAATTTGACATGTCAAGGTCAAACTACTACCCCTATAATTAGAAACTTTCCTAAATCTCACAAATATCCCTTTACAGCAGGTCAAACCAATCAATTATTTCCCAAAATCACTAATTTTGGTAAAAAATGTCAAAAATGGATTGTAAATGGGTCATTATCATTTCAAAAGAGCATTGTCAAGTTCAAATATGCAGATAATCCATGCACAAGGATCAATTTTGAGAGAAAATTAAACATTCTAGGAGCTACAGGTGGTTTTAAGATCTCAAATTTTTTACACAAGGTCATTATTAGTTGTATAACCTTATGAAAAAGTTTAATGATGATTTTAAAAGTGAAGATACTCATTGTTTTGTAACAGTCCTTAGCATGTCCATTGGAGATCACCGTTAGAATAGGTATTATTTTAGAGTGCCATAGAGGTTTCTAAGTCTAAGTAAGAGTTTAAAAATAATAATATGATATTTTAAAATCATAATCAGACCTTTAAAAAGTGTCAAATCTCTAAATATTAAGCAAAGCATGCTTATATAGGCTTTTGCAAGCAAACATACATAAAGGCCAAAAAAAGGGTTTTTTGAATTTTCAAAAAAAAAGTGCTTTAAAAGTGTTTTGATAGCATGGTACAGACCCAATAATGATATTTTTATGCATTGAGAATAATTTGAATATTTTTTTCATTTTGGTGAAATTTTCATTTTTTTTAGTTTTAAACACCCTTCCTAACCTCCTGTTTAGATGTTCATACATTTCACCACATGTGGAGTTTGAATTAAAAATATTAGTATGCTTTTATTAATATTATTTAATTATTATTAATGAAAAATCTATACCCTTTGAGTGGTTTTAATTTATTAAAAATCATTAAGAGTGTAGACAACTCAGAATGTAGTCAAAACTCCACATGCAAATTTATTTACATGGTAACTTTTTATATATTTTGAATGGGAATCCAATATTTTCATGGATGTTGGGAAGGTAAATTTTGTACACATAAATAATTTTTTTTTGTGATTTTGAGGTCTGTATTTCATGAATCATCATTTTGAAGATTCAACTTCAAACCCCGCCTAAACCCTCAGAAAACTAGTTTTGCAAAAAATTGATTATATTGACATCAAATCATATTATATAAACATAAAAAAAAATTAAATTTAAATTAAAATTATATATAATTCTATAAATATCAATTTTATTTATGGAGATGTATGAATGAGGGCAAAAATCATGTTTTTAATAGAAAAAATATGTAAAATTAAGTACTGGACACTTCAATAAAATATAATCAGTGCATCTCAAATAATAATAATTTTTATTCATCATAAAATTTTATTTTTTTCATAAATAATCCCAAAGGTGTCCCAACCAGCTCAATCAAAATGGCCAGTCTGTAAGAAAATGGGACAAAATACGCCTAGTCAACCCTATTAACTGAATGATGAGGATTTTCTCATCAAAATCAAATATATTGTGATCAAAAAAGTTTTTAAAATTATATTTAATTATTTATTTAGGTTCCATTTCATCTTATTTTAGTTTTAATAGAGTTTAAATTCTAAAAGATAGGCTATTAGACCTAATTGGCACAATAGGCTTAATTGGTCAATCAAACCAATAAAGAATGGCATTGAAAATATATAAAATGAATTAATTTTGGAGTTAACACATGAAATATATATATTTTAAGTGGATATATAATTCTCAAGTCAATCCACAAGTTTCAATTCATGCAAGTTGAGCTCAAGTTGAGTTAACTAGTCCTTAAGGGTGAAATCTCTTCGATTGACTAGTTTGACTAGTTTCATGCATCTCTCATGCTTTTAATGCAAGATAAAGACTTTAAAGAACTTAAAATCACTTTCAATATGGATTTATATTTTGATTTATAAAATTATTTTTGTGCAAGAAATTTTGACAAGTCAACATGGGCCCGCCACTTCTCAATTCTATCCCAAAAATGAAGAACATGCAATTATTGAAGACTTGAAAGATTTTAATTCCTTTATTTAATATTGTAAAAGGATTTTAGTCTTATTTTAACTCAAATAATACTAATCATTCTATTTTTCATGCCACTTTATATTTATTTAATATTTTAGACTTATATATTGGCTTTTTGAAGCCATTTTTAATTATTTCTTAAAGCAAAAAAGAAATTGTAATTGACACCATTTTTATCAAATAAAGAAGATTTTTTTTAATATGAGTTTGATATAAAAATAGAGTGTATTTTGAATGTGTACCATCATATAAGTGATATCTATGTCCCCTTTTTTTAGGTCCTTTCCGCACCTACCGTGAAAATCTCACCCTCTATAGGTCATTTGAAGAGATAGGAATATAATTTTGCAATCCAAAATCCTCTCAATCCTTCATCTAAAATAATAATGTTTAGGGGAAATTTGAATACTTCCTATTGATTCATATGTGTGACTTAATTTCAATATATTTCAAATAATATCAATCATTTAGGTGCATCACCCCATTTTGATAGAATTTTCCATTTCAGTTTCTTCCACCCTTTTCAGCCCCCAAAAAATCAAAATAGTTTTTCCTTCCCCTTTTCATCCCAAAAATCATAGTATATAATATTTAATTGATAAATTTTAAGGGAAACATACCTCTTTATAGGTTATTCTCAACACAAAGTCACCCACACTCTGAGAAGTTCCAATTATATCAACTGAAGTGAGGGTGTGTTTTTCACATCTTCAAGCAGGGTGTACTCTAGAGTGATAACAAATATTTATTTCAACAAGATAGATATTTTCTATAGATATCATAAAATTTGAATTCATAATGAGTACTTACCTAAAAAAAAATTGGAACTCATGAAGTCTGTTATGAATTTATGGTCATGCCTTTTAGTTTCACAAATGCACCATCCACATTTCAGAGTTTGATGAATAGTGTTTGTAGGCCATTTTTGATAAAGTTTATATTAGTGTTTTTTGATGATATATTCATCTACAAGACCATTTGAAGCATGTGAAATAGGTGTTTTTAGTTCTAGGACAACATCAACATTATGTCAAACCCTCTAAACGTGATGTTGGTGTCTAATAGGTGGAGTAATTAGATCATATTATTTCACATGAAGGATTGAAAGTTGATCCAAAGAAAATACAAGTAATGATGGATTGGTAGGTTCCTAATAACCTCAAGAACCTTTGTGGATTTTTAGAGATAACTAGTTACTATCACAAGTTTGTCAAAAATTATGATAGCATTATATCCCTACTCACCTCTTTGATAAATAAAGGCTTCTTATAATGGGGTGATTCATATACCAAGGAATTCAAATATTTGAAAATGGTTATGTTTATAATTCCAATTTTGGCTACTCATGATTTAAAAAAAAATTGTTATGGAGTGTGATGCCTTATGATATAACACAGGGGATGTAATCATGCAAGAAGGCAAACCATTAAAATTTAAAAGTTGCTAAGTTAAGGGAAAAATAGGCTCAAACTAATATATGATAAAGAGATGTTGGTTATTTTTCATGTAGTGAAACAATGGAGACCTTAACTTATGGGTCATCACTTTTAGGTAAGGACTGATCATGATAGCCTCAAATATTTTTTGGAAAAATTCTTATCATCTGAAGAGAAACAAAAATGGGTGACTAAAATATTAGGCTATGATTTTTAAATAGTGTATAAGAAAGGAAAAGATAATTTGGTGACAAATTCCCTCTCTTAGTGGGATAAATTAGTTGAGGCATTTTTATGCACCATGACGATGTGGCAGGCAAATTAGTTAGAGGAAGAAAGATCATAATGGGAGAATGACAATGCTACCAAGGATTTAATTAACAATATTCAATAGGGTTATAATTAACCTATTACATTTACATGGAAGGGGAACACATTATGGTATAAATATATATTATACCTTTGTAAGCATTCTCTCCTCAAACACAAAATTCATTAGGAACTTCATGTCTCTCCACTTGGAGGACACTAAGGATTTTTGAAAACATATAATAGAATCAATCAAGATTTATTTTGGGAAGGACTTGTTGGCTAGAGAATTTTTAGGTTGGAAAAAGATACCTAGACACTCATTAGATTAAATCCCTTTCATTTAATGGTGAAGCTTTCGTATGATTATGTTTATCTAATCTTACTATTCACACTTTATTTTTTTATAATTTATATAAATTATGCACAAGATATACACAAATTATCTTATTTTTGGGTATTAATTTAATCATAAAGTTCATGAACCATAACAAAGTGATTTTGCATTAAGTAAGAAGCTGATTCAGAGATTATGCAAAGAAGTTCTTATAAATTGGAGAATGAAAAGACTAGAATATTTAAAAAAAAGAAATTGTACTTCTCCACAAGTAGTTTTTTTAGAGCTTATTGTATCCATAAAAATAGATAAACATAAAATATGTGATAATTTTTTCATAAAATGATTAATAAAAAATTGAATTCATTTGTAGATTAAATAATAACACAAAGTTTACCATTTTAATCCTCACAAAATGCACCAAAATATCTCCTTAGACACAAAGTTCCTTAGAAACCAACTTTATTCTTATTCACTTTGAACAAAGTTCATATAAAAACATACATAAATATAAACACAAAGTTTTAGATTACTTAGTCTTTTTGGTATAATAGTTACAATTGATTTTACAAAATTACCATCCCCCTATATGTAGGTCTTCCCCCATATTTATACTACTTTTAGATATCAAATATAATTAGGAGACAACTCCTTGAATTTCCCATTTACTACGTTAAATTATAAAAAATGTTGGGAGATACCTTCCTTGAATTTATGATGTGTGGCATGCAATGGTTGATGACATGTAGCTCTTCTCAATTTTACTATTCAGATCAAATATAACTTCTTTGCATGTTGCACTCAACTTGATCAAGTAATCTATTTTTTACAAAATGACTTCAAGTAATGACATCTAGCCAAGTTACTTGAGAAACTTACTTCTATATGTATTTCTCAAGATAAAATTACTTAAAATACATTTCATAAGTCATTTGAAAAAAATAGAAGAAGTTGAGAAGAAAAGTAATAATTAATCACTCTAATTCATGAACTTTTATTCTACACTTTTCCCTGTAATTGATGTGTTGTGACATCATAAACTGAATGGTTATATCATCTATCTTGGAAACTAATTATCTTTCTATTTCAAATCTTAGTAGCTCATTTTACAGCTTCTTGCAATAACTTTTCACCCTTTGAAGATTGGGTTTTTAGCCTTTTGACTTGTTGGTGACTTTTCATTAACTTCTTTATTAGTTTCACTATGAATGGAGTCATGGCTTCTTTAATTACTTTCTTGAATTCTGGATGTAATTATTTGTGTCCTTGGCAGTTATTCTAAACAAACATTTTTGAGGTATAAGATGCAATCCTTTAGATCTATTTTCACATTGTGCACATCTTCTTCAAGAGTCTTCATTTCTTCAAGCATTATTCTAAAAATGTGCAAGTGAAAAGATATGATGTGTTCTTATTTTGATTTTATCACTAATCCCTTTGGAACAATATTTTCTTCAATCAAAATATTTTCACTTAAATCATTTATTTGTCAAAGGCTATCTTGTTACAATTAAGATATTCCACTTTCATTTTCAATCTCCTTCATCATAATTTTTAGCTGTGCCAATTTATTCTCAATATTAGCTAAATTGCCTGGAACCTTAGAAAACCATTTCTATGTAGTTTATATCATTTTTTATATCCATTCATCAACTACTTTGGCCTTCTCACCATTTTTTTATACAAGAGTTATTGTTTGATGATCAATTATATCTCCTAAAAGTAATGATTGTTGGGGAGTAGATCTTACCACTTTGACAATTATTTCACACAATTTAGAAATTTGTTCCTTTAGTTTGGATTTATCAACCTTTTATTCATCAATATTCTAAAAAAGGTTATTGATAAGATTTTATGTGTCTTGATTTAGACCCTCAATAATTACTTCCCCTAGGGATACCTTTTTAATTGCCAAGTCTTCTTTAATGATTTCACTCTTATTCTTACCCTATGGAGGAACTTATATTTCTACAAATTTTTGACTTGAAGGCTCAATTATTAGTTTTGAAGTCACTCTGGCATTCTTGGGATTTTTACCCTTATGATCAAGACTTATTAGAAATTACAAATCTATCTCTTCCAAATTTATTTCTTATTTTTATTTATGAGTTGTTCATAATGCCAACCATGAGGAGAAATATGTACTAGTGGAAGTAGTTGAATGTATCATAATTTATTGCTTATTAGCTCCCACCTTTATTTTTTGAGTAGGAACTTCTCCTGTATCAACATTGGAAACTATTTGTTCATCTTTCTCTTTCTCTACCTTCTTGTCAAAAGTTCCTTATTTTTTTTACTCTAATGGTTTTATTCTTAGGTTCAATTGTTATCTTTTTTTGTATCTATATCTTTTTGGGTAAAAACATGAGGAATTATGGGCCAATCATCAGAAAGAGGTGGAGGTGAAGTAGTAGGTGGAGAAGATGGGGGAAGAGGAGGAAGAACATCAGTCTCTTTTCAAATAGATTTCTCAGGAGGTTTAATGCTAGGAGACTTTGGAGTTAGCATGATTGTGGATGGATCTAAGCCTTTCACTACTAGATGTATGTTTTCCACTAGTAATGAAGATGAAAATGTGGCAGGTGTGGTAGAAATTGGAGTCATAAGAGGAATAGTGTCTATGGAAGAAACCAAAGGAGATGTAGAGGTAATTGACTAAATTGATACCTTTTCTTTTACTAGATAATATGCTTCATCAAAAAAATTCTTGAATTTAAACTTCTTCATTGGTCCTTGACTACCTTCTCTTTTCATTATTTTCCTTTTATGAATTACTTGGCCAACTTGTATCATTATTAAATCCTTCATGAAGTAGCCATTACTAACAAGCCATGTTGAATTCATAACAAGAACCATTGAAGTTATCTTAGCAATAGTCTTTACCTGATTCTTCTTGTAATCAATTTCTAGGAATGGAACATTATTTCCTCCCATTGCATAATAAGAATCAAGAATTACTTGTCCATCATCTTCCATGTCTTCAAGAATTGTCACCAAATCAAATGATAAAATTTGTTGAATGGTCATCCTACTATTATCTCTTGTTCTTACTTCAAATTCATCTATGTAATCAATCCATAAATCTTCTAGAGTGGGAATATGCATATATTCAAGAGAAATTATGCTTTGTGATACGCCTCTATAATCAAAATTTACTCTATCCTAAAATTGTGATTGGTTATAGCAATGATACATCTCTTTTTATATATTTTTGTCCTTATAAATGCTTTCACAATAATATTGGCCAATAACAATAGAAAAAACAATGGGAGAATAGTGTACTTTTGACTGAAGATCATGTAATTCCACCAGCTATCTACGTAATTACATTAGAATCCATTTATCACTAGGGTACCTTATAAATTTTACTGGTGCCCTTAAGAAACCACCAACTCTAATGTATGCAAAATTTAAAAATTAAATAAAAATATGTCTAAAATGAGAAACTTCCTCTTAAGTTGCATCAGATGCTCTCTTGGCCTTCAAAGCAACATTAAATTTACAAATGACTTCATACAAGATTGCATCATTTATATTTTTATAGTGCTTAAAGTATTTAGATGAATTCAATTTAGGGTAGTATTCATAAATGGGATCTATTGCCATCAACCCTTTTTTAGTCAGCCTAGAAAAGGTTCCATTAGATGCTACAACATATACTAAAAATGAAATCATTTTGAATACAAGAGTTTTTAATACATTACTAAAATAATGATAAATGTTGTCATTTATCATTCTTGACCATTCAATCTTATCAGAACTCTTATTAACAACAATAACCCTTATGTAGGCATACATCCAGGTGGAAAAGTTCTTGCCATTTTTCTCTCCATTGATTCTACATAATAACTACATGATGTCATCAACTTATTGGACCATATTAGACCCCACTATTTGTCTTAGAAACCTTGAGGGCTCTTTTTATTTATTTAAATAAGTAGTATTCTTTATCTTGACACAATCTACTATTTTACTCTTTCATAGATCTTCAGCTTTTTCTATTGATAAGTCTAACACTTTATGTCTTCCTAGATTTTTAAACAATAGTCAAAATATTGAAACTCTAATTTGATCACCATATTGCCTACAATATCTTTTACTATTCTAGTGAGAGAATCATAATACTTAACACATTTTATAATAAATTTAGGTAGTTATGTAAAGCTTGGGAAAACTGTAGCTTGCAGGGTTCCACTATTTGTCATTACTAGTATGAGTGAAGTTTTGATTGTGGCTTTAGATCTTTCCAATAATTTAGTTATGAAAACATGTCCCATGTCAATGTCATTGATTTATAACACTTTGGATGTAATGTAAGACTCAATGGGATATCCCTTGTATTCATACTTCATCCTTGCTTCTTTTGATTTCTCAACTTTCTTTGCTTTAGTCTTTCCTTTCCTACTTGGCCCTATAAATTATTCAAGTGCAAGATTAGGGTCTTATAAAATTAGAGTTTCTTATTATTCTACTCCTGACATTTTTTGTGACTAACACTAGAAAGACTTGGTAAATGCTCTTGAAAACTTAGTAATTATTACTATTGATTTTAGAAAATGTTGGAAAACTGAGTTAAGTTATTGTCTTATGTAACAATCCTAAGCAAGCTTCAAGTATTAGGAACTTCAAGTAGTAGTAAACCTTGAAAACTCTAGAAAACTCATTCTATGTAACAGGTTGTTACAATACTGAGAAGGTTTGTGCATTTCTTAAATTTTAAAAGTTGGAGACTCTGAGTAAGTGATTTACAATTCTAGGTTTCTTTGGGAAAGTTACTAGAGTTGGAAAACCCAATGAAGCAGAAGAAATAGATAGTCATAACTCTAGATAAGAAATCATTAATTAAAAATACGAGTAGGAAATGTACATTGGGAACTTCATGTAATATGAGAACAATTGTTTATTTTTGGGACTCCAAGTAAGTAACATGTCATGAAGAGTCCAAGTAGATAATCTAGGTCAATTACTAAGGATTTGTAGAAAATATTCTATCTTTTAGGATTTTGTTTGATATTTTCATATGCAAATTATTTCTAAATAATTTACAAGGTTTTAACAACACTCTGCATGCAAAAATGAGTTTTATAATTGCAAGCAAAATAAGAAATGACAAAAAAAATTTAAAATGATGCATGAAATTTTATCAAATAAAAAGGAGATATAAAAATAGAATTAGATCATGAAATCAAATGGAAAACAAACTAAATACCTTGACTTTAAATGGGTTGTGAATATTTTGCACCAAAATCACTCCAAAAGTTCAAATAATGTTACTCAAGATTCGTAGGGGAAGCAACTAGGTTAGAAAGTTCAAAATCCAAGTGGGAAATGAGGTTTATATTTTTGATATTTATTATTAAACTATGCATTAATTAAAAATAAGTGACATGTGTGAGGTTAGGCATGTAATCATTTAATTAACTATTAGGTTTCATGAATTACTTCACTTAATTTGATTTATGAAGTCAAGTACCTCTATAACTACAATTTGGTCTAAGATTATGAAGACTTTGGGATTATGAACCTTTAATTCTTTTAATTATGATTTAAGAAAGTGAAGTAATTTAAATTTAAAACCCCATATTGGTCTAATTAGTGTTTTGCAAGTTTATGAATCTACTTTACTCATATTTTATGATTTAGAGAAGTAAGTCATTTTGTAACTTTGATTTAATTTAGATAGTGTAACTCAAGTTTGTGATGATAAATTACTTTACCTTTGTTGTTTTGAATAAGTAAAGTAACCTAAAGAACTCAAATTATCTTGGAAATGATCCCAAACACTTAGTTTTTTAAATCTTTTAGAAGATGGACAAATGTGTTTTATGATAATGACCAAATCAGACATCTTATAGCCTTCTGAAGCAATTTGAAACAATCTTGGTAAAAAAAGAGATTATAGTGAAAACTACTAAAGTATAAGTCTTACTCAGGGGACTGAGTTTTGACTAGGATAAATGAATCTCATAAGACAAAATTCAAAAATTTCAATAGGTGTAACACAAAATTTCCATGTGTGAGATTTTGGGGACACTAGTTGGATTTGATTGGGGACATCTTTATTTCTATCAGAAAGAATGAAACAAATGTGAGATCTTAGTATCTCTAGTTTTGAGTCTTATCTATTAGGTATGGAGTCATGTAAAACTCAATCACAAAAAACTTCAAAAAAAACAAATAGAAAAATAAAACAATTGTATAAAATAAAAATTGAGGTTTTATTTATATAAATATAGGTGTTATCTTGTTGCTTAGCTCTTGTAAAGCTTAAAGTTCTGCTCATTGTAATGTAACGATAATTCAATTCCATCCTAGTAAGCTAGGATGAAGCTATCATTTCCAATAATTTTATTTATTGTGAAAGGTCCTTTCCACAGTGAATCAATTTTTTTGTGCATCCCTTTTGGTTCATTTCACTTACCCATAGAAGGACCAAGTCACCAAAACTTCAAAATTTCTTTTTTGAGCCTTTTTGTCAAAAATACTCTTTACTTTCATCTCATGATCAATTAAATAGTCAGCTACTTGAGTATGAATTTATTGTAGTTCAAATAAAAATATAATCCTCTTATTAAGTAAATCTTGATAAGTCGTGTATTCAATAGCCTTAGACAGTTGTAAAGTAGATAAATCTATGGTTATGGGTATTTTAGCATCCATTCCATAAAATAATTGAAATGGTGACATGCCAATGGCTTTCTTTGGAGTGATTTTGTCAGTCCATAATGCATCAAATAACTTCTTATGCCAGGCATGTTGATTATCATCCACTAGCTTACAAATGATAGTCATCAAATTTTTTTTACTTGATTCATCTTGGTCATTCCCTTAATGATAGTAATTTGAAGAGTGAACTAATTCTATTCCATATAAATAACATAAATAAGTTAGTTTAACTGAAGAAAAGTTAGTTACATTAGTTGTTACTATCTTGAGGAACACCAAACCTTACTATGATGTTTTCCTTAATAAAATCACATACAACTTTAGAAGTGGCTTGCTTGACAAGAATGGATTCTACCCACTTGATAAAGTAATCAGTGGTGGTTAGGACATAACAATGGCCAACACTTGAAGATGGGTTCAACATGCCAATAAAATCTATGCCCCACTAGTGGAATGGTTCATTGATTATGATTGGTTTTAAAGACAATATTGGTACCTTAGACATCCCCCAAAATTTTGACATGCTTGAAATTTATAAATCCAATCCAAACTATCTTGGAAAAGAGCAAGCCAATAGTACCTTGTTCATAGGATTTTATGTGTTATAACTCATGATGAAAAGTGACTTCCACATGCTTTATCATGAAACTATTCCAGTAGTATGTTTTTTATTTCTTTGTCCACACAATGGAGGAAGACACCATAAATTATTGTTTTATACAAACCATTGTCCCAAAGGACAAAATCCTTTGACTTCATCTTGATGGTACTTTTTTATTTATGTGTAAGATGAGCTAGACATTCTCCATAAGTTAGGAAGAAATCAATCTTACTATACCATTCATTAATAAGATCAACAAAAAGAACCATGGGCAAATTTTCATCTAATTCATCTTGAAGTAAAGATAACATTATATTTGTGTCATTTGGTTTACTTTCTATCATTAATTGGCACATGCCTCTTCCTCTCACTAGCTTTGTTGGTTTGATATCAAGATCAAACTCTTGAACCTTAGCTACCTAGGTGCCTCTTAGCAATCCTAAATCTTACTGAGTTAGAATAGATTTAACTATAGTGTCAGGTACATATACTTTATCATGTGAAGATAAGATATATTACATGAAGACTTTGCACGCTTTAACTATAAGAAAGACATGTTTTTCCATATTTTCATTCTTTTATTCATAACTTTCCAATGGCTGTCTCATGAAAGCTATGGGAGATTTAATATCTTCATCATTATTTTTTAGAAGTATGGATAACATGGTATGTTCAAAATAATAATAATAGAGAATGAATTCTTTACTAAAATCTAGAAAAATTGGCACTAGATCTTGAGCTATGGTTGATTTAATCTTTTCAGATTCCATCTATCCTTCAACATTCTACTTGAATTCATGAATTTTCTTCATCATGTCAAAAATTAGGTGAGTTAACTTGGAAAAGTTAGGAATGAATCTTCTAATGAAGTTAACTTTAGCAAAGAATGAATGTACCCCCTTCTTAAACATAGGCATAGATAGACTTTGAATGACATTCACTCTTTTTAGATCAATCTTCATTCTTTATTTTGAGATGATGTGACTAGGAACTTTCCCTTCAATCACAAAAACTATTGATTTATTAATATTCAAAGAGATCCCATGTTTCTTGCACTAGATGAGAACCTTTTCTAAATCAGTTAAATGATTACCTTCTTTCTTGGAGAAGATTTTCAAGTCATCAAGATATATAAATATACTATTGTTCTTTAGATGTGCAAATACCAGATCTATCACTCATTGAAAATTTTCTCTAACATTAATATGCCCAAAGGGAATATTTTGATAGGTGGAAGTCCCCCATGGTGTTGTGAAAGTCATCTTATATTGATATTATTCCACCACTTTTATTTGATTATATCCTAAAAATCCATCTAACAAGGACAAATTTTTTGAGCCTATAATTACTTACAAGGTATGATCCATAATAGGCAATAGATAGTTATTTTTCAAAGAAGCTTGATTAAGATTACAAAAATCAACACACAAATGTATTTATCCATTCTTATTTCTTACTAAGACAATGTTAGCTAACCATGTTGAATGATGAATGGGATAAATTATCTTAACATCAAGTGGCATCTATATTTCAACAAAAATAGTACCTATGATTTTTGGGTTATGATGGCAAAGATTTTGCCTGAAAGGTTTTGACTCTAGTTGAAGTGGAATGTAATATTGTACCTTTTTTAGATGAAAGGTCTTTAGGTATTTGTAAGACCAAGCAAACACATCAATAAATTTCCTGAGAAGCTTAATGAATTCTTCTTTTTCCTATTAGGAACAACATTTTTCAATGTTGAACATCTTGAGTTTTTCTTCAGTACCCAAATTAACTTGTACTTCTAGAGAAGAACTCTCACCATACTCCTTTTATTTATAAATTGATCATTCTTATAAAAAAATTCATCTTAAAAAACTAACCCTTTCGATATTTTATTTCCATTCAATTAAATCACATATTCATTATAATCATACTTAGGGTCAGTATTACCTATTGTTGTCTAGCATGGAAGTGAACTACTTCCTTCAAAATATAGTTCCTCAAAATTATCTTGTTGCTCAAGGAAAACAACTATCTGTTTATCATCATTAAAGGCCTACCACTGATCAACATTATCTAGAACCCTTGGATAAAAAACTATCTCTACTATATATTCACCTTCTTGAAAAAATGTAGGCTATTGATTTGACATGATCAGAGCTATAATAATTGCAAGAGAATTAGTAATAGAGTTCTAATCATGAGGAATGAAATTGATTGAAAAGGCTACAAAATCAAGTGTTGCACTTAGAAATCAATCATAGTAGTGCCTTAGTTTATCCTTATTTACTTAGTATTGACCACAAATTTGCCTTATAATCAACTCAACATCTATTTATGATTTTAAAAGTCTCACTTCTTTTTCTTTTGCTTGTTCTAGTCTTAACAATAGTTTTTCAAACTCTACTATGTTGTTAGTATTTTCAAACTCTACTATGTTGTTATTATTTTCAAACATTAGTTTGTAAGAATAAAGATATACCTTATCATTATGTGATATCAATATAACTCCATCACCTAAACCAAAGGAATTGTAGTTACCATCAAATTCTAGAGTCCATATTTTCTCTTCCTCTTATTGTGTTTCTAGTTATTATATGTCATTATCCAATTCAAGGAAATAGACTCCATGATTTGATTCTTCAAAAATAATATGTGATCTTGGATCATCTGACTTGGATATATTTGAATTTCTTTTCAGGTTCAAGTTTTTGATTTACACCTTTGATTAGAATATGAACACAAGACCAATCCATCTTGACTTTTCCCTCTATTTATTTATGAAAGTTTCTACTCAACAGCATTCCATAAGAAATATGAATATCTACTACCAAATTTTTATTTTAAGCCTCTTATCTTGAAAAGTTGCTAGAATAGATTGCAGATCTTTGATTTGTCTAATCAAGGGAACTTGTCTTTCCATTAAATAACATATCCCTATTGAATTATTTAGATTTAAGCCAATGGCATTGGCTATTTAACTGGCATGACATTATCAAAGGCACTAGAATTTAGGATATAATTTCTCAACTTGAACCTGTTGATTAAGAGAGATACATAGAATGGCTCTATTCTTTTAGATGTGGAAATAAATGTGGGAGAGATAGTTGTAGGATTATTTTGGAAAGAGACCTATTTGGGAGTAGGTAAGATAAATTTTGAAATATTAATTGTATTTTTTGATCCTTTAATTTAAACATACTTAACTAATCTATTCATCTGATTTGGGTAGGACCTCAAGTATTCAACTTCTGACATTTGAATCTTAGTTTTCTTGATGTGGTCAATAATGTTAAAAGAATGGATTTACATAGACAGAGTTAAATTAGCTTCAAAAGTATGAGTTTCTAGCTTATGAGGTTGAGAAAAATATGTTACATATTTATCTTTTAGAGCAAGAGAAGAGGGTAAAGGACTACCTCTTTTGAGGATGCTAACATTTGACCTGGAGTCTTCTTTCTCTTTCCCTTGTTCCTTGGAAGATTTTTCACCAACTTTTTGAATTTGTGATCTTGTAAATAATTCAAAAGAGTGACTATGATCATCTTCAAGAATTTCCTCATAATCACTTTTTGATTGATATTCAAGGTAGTCTATATTGGAGTCACCAACAAGATCTAAAAAATCATTATTGTCAACAAATCTTTGATCAAAATCAGTAGCCATATTCATTCATTCATTTCAACATGATTTTTTAGAGTATCCTCAATTTATATTCTTTGTGGAGGTCCAACAATACGATTCCAATTTTGATTATTAAAATCATGTGTAGGTGCATTCCTAAAAAGAAGAGAATGATCACTTTGAACAATTTTCCTTTTAACTTGTAGTAAGTCATTAGCTAATTTCTAAAATACGGGATCAGTAGTGTATTGTAATGTAGTTGAAGTAGAAACATCAACCTTTAAATTTTTTTTAATTAATCTTTCTAGCCATAATAAGGTCATCTTCAACCTTTTTAGCAATGTTTTGAGTTATTACTAAATTAGGAGGACATTCTCTACATAGTTGATAGCTAACTAATGAAAAAGCACTTTTGATTATCATGAGTGGGTTGAGTAGACTGAGGTATTTTATAGATTGGTCTATTAACTTTAGTAATGAAATCTTTCATGTGTTCATGTCATTATTTTTTAAGCTGAGTCAATTAGGTGAGTAATATGTATGAGTCTTCATTAGATTTAAACTTTTTTTTAAATCTCTCATGCATAGTGGCCCAATTGGTTATGGTGTCAAGAGGAAAATTGTAGAACCATTCTACATCTAAATCATGTAAGGTTTAAATGAAGAGTCTAATTGACACATCTTAATGCTCAATACCAATCACTCCACAAGATACAAATAAAGTAGTTAAGTGCTCATCGCGACATTGTATTTGTCTCATCTGGACATTGTAATTTAAAGAATTATGTTGTAGCTGATTCATAGGAGTTTGTATTTGTCTAATAGGTGAAATACTTGATCTTTTAACTCTAGTTTAGGGAGGGAAGTGAAAATTAAACTATTCTTGTAGTTTAAATAAGTTATCAGTTTGGCCTTGAGCTCTTCTTGACCTAGTGAAATGTTGATTTGCTAGATTGAAGCACATATGCTTCTCTAAGGATTTGTTTAAGTTATTTAAGGTTTATAATCAAAGATTTGGTAAGTGATTACTTGACATTTAGAAACTTATGATAAAAAAATAATTTCTTTTAGACAAGTAACTAGCACCAAATGTGCTTTCATAATTTGAAAGTTCATGTTCCCTAGCAGAGCCACCAAAACCTATTGGCTAGATATTTTGTATTCTAGAAAAAGATACCTAGGTAGTCATTGGATTAAATCCTCTTCATTTAATGGTGAATTTCTTGTATGCTTATGATTATCTACTCTTACTATTCACACTTTAGTTTTTTACAATTTATACAAATTATGCATAGGATATACACAAGTTATCTTATCTTTAGGTATTACTTTAATCACAAAGTTCATGAACCATAACAAAGTGGTTTTGTAGCAAGTAAGCAGATGATTGAAAGATTATGTAAAGAAGTTATTAAAAATTGGATAATGAAAAGACTAGAATCTATGAAAAATAAAGAAACTATACTTCACAAGTAGTTTTTGCAGAGCTTAAGAAAAACATGAATTTACATTCAGATTAAACAATAACATAAAATTTACCATTTTAATCCTCATAGAATGTACCAAAATATCTCCTTAGATTAAAATTTCCTCAAAAACCAACTTTATTCTTAATCACTTTGAACAAAGTTCATACAAAAACATACAAAAATCTAAACATAGAGTTTCATATTACTTAGTATTTTTGGTATAATAGTTACAATTGCTTTTCCAAAATTACCATCCCCCTGTATGTAAGTCTTCCCCCATATTTATACTACTTTTAGATATCAAATACAATTAGGAAATAACTCCTTGAATTCTCCATGTGCTACTTTAAATTATAAAAACCATTGGGAGACATCTTCCTTGAATTTCTCATGTGTCCATTAAACGACTGATGACATGTATCTCTTCTCAATTTTACTATTTGGATCAAATAAAAATTATTTGCATGTTGTGCTCAGCTTGCTCAAGTAATTTGTTTTTTATAAAATGAATTTAAGTAATGACATCTATCCAAGTTAATTGAGAAATTTACTTTTATAAGTAATTTTTGAAAATAAAACTACTTCAAATACATTTCACAAGTCATTTGAAGAGAATAGAAGAAGTTGAAAATAAAAGTAATAGTTAATCACTCTAATTCATGAACTTATGTTATATAATTTTCCCTATAGTTAATGTGTTATGACATCATAAACTAAATGGTTGTATCATATGTCTTGGAAATTGATTGTCTTTCTATTTCAAATCTTAGAAGCTCATTTTCCAGCTTCTTACAACAACCTTTCACCCTCTAAAGATTGGGTTATAACATTTTGACTTGTTGGTGACTTTTCATTAACTTCTTTATTGATTTAATTGTGAATAGAGTCATGGACTCTTTAATTATATGATTAAATTCTTGATATAATTTTTCATGTGTCCTTGGTGGTTCTTCTAACCAAACATTCATGAGGTAGAAGATAAAATCCTCTAGATCTATTTTCATGCTGTGATCATCTTCTTCTAGAGTCTTCATTTCTTTGAGAATTACTCCAAAAATGTGTAAGCAAAAAGATATGATGTGTTCTTATTGTTTTTATTTTATCATTGATCCCTCTAGAACAATATTTTCTTCAATCAAAATATTTTCAATTAAAGAATTTATCTATCAAAGGCTATCCTATTGCAATTCAGATATTATATTTTCATTTTCAATCTCATTCATCATTATTTTCAGCTATGCTAATTTATTCTCAATATCAACTAAATTTATTGGAACCTTAGGAAACCATTTCTATGTAGGGTGATTTTCTTTATCTGTTCATCAAGTACTTTGGCCTTGCCACTAGTTTCTTCTACCAGATTTATTATTTGATGATCAATTATATCTCCTAAAAGTAATGACTATTGGGGAGTAGATCTTACCACTTTGACAATTATTTCATACAACTTAGAAATTTGTTCCTTTAGTTTAGATTTATCAACCTTTTATTCATCAAGCTTTTAAAAAAGGGTATTGATAAGAGTTTATGTGACTTACTTTAGACCCTCTATAGTGACTTCCCCTAGGGACACCTTTTTAATTGCCAAGTCTTCTTTAGTGATTTCACGCTTATTATTACACTATAGAGGAACTGATATTTCTACAACTTTTTGGCCTAAAGGCTCAATTATCAATTTTGAAGTCACTCTAGCATTCTTGGGATTTTTACCCTTATGATCAAGATTTGTAAAAAATTTCAAATCTATCTCTTCCAAATTTATTTCTTCTTTTGATTCAGAAGCTATTCATAATGCCAACCATGAAGAGAAATCCATACTAGTAGAAGTAGTTGAATATATCACCATTTGTTATTGATTATCTCCCACCTTTGTCTCTTGAGTAAGAACTTCTCTTGTATCAACATTGGAAATTATTTGTTCATCTTTATCTTTCTTTGCATGCTTGTCAAAAGTTCTCTATTCTTTTTCTTCTCTAGTAGTTCTATTTTCAAGTTCAATTGTTATCTTTTGTTGTGGTATTTCCCAAGATGAGATCACCTTTTTAGTAGTTATTTGTTCTAGCTCTTTTGGTAGGAACATGAGGAATTGTGGGTTGATCATCATAAAGAGGTGGAAGTGGAGTAGTAGATGGAGAAGATGGGGGAAGAGGAGGGAGAACATCAATCTCTTTTTGATTAGATTTCTGAGGAAGTTTGAGATTTCTTAGGAAGTTTGATTCTAAGTGACTTTGGAGGTAGCATGCGTTTGGATGGATCTGCATCTTTCACTACTAGATGTATGTTTTCCAACAGTAATGAAGATGAAGATGTGGTGGAAATAGGAGTGATATGATGAATAGTGTCTATGGAAGAAACCAGAGGAGATGCAGAGGTAACTAACTAAATTGACACCTTTTCTTTTACCAAAGAATATGTTTTACCAAAATTCTTCTAAAATTTAAAAATTTTCATTGGTCCTTGACTACCTTCTCCTTGCATTATTTTCCTTTTATGACTTACTTGGCCAATTTATGTCATCATTAACTCCTTCATGAAATAGCCCTTACTAAGAAGCTATATTGAAATTATATCAAGAACCATTGAAGTTACCTCAGTAATAGTATTTACCTGATTCTTCTTGTATTCAATTTGTAGGAATGGAGCATTATCTCCTCCCATTGCATAATAAGAATCAAGAATTACTTGTCCATCATCTTCCATGTCTTCAAGAATTTTAGACAAATCAAATGAGTGAATTTATTTAATAATCATCCTACTATTATCTCTTCTTCTTACTTCAAATTCATCTTTTCAATCAATCCAAAAATATTCTAGGGTACGAATATGCATATATTCAAGAAAAACTATGCTTTGTGCTACACCTTTGTAATCAAAATTTGATCTAGCCTCAAAATGTGATTGATTATAGTTATGATACATCTCTTTTTATACATTTTTGGTCTTATAAATGCTTGCACAATGATATTGGCCAATAAAAATAGGAAAACCAACTAAAGAACAATGTACTTTTGACTGAAGTTTTTGTAATTCTACCAGTCATTTACATAATTCTATTGGAATCCATTTATCACTAAGGTACCTTGTAATTTTACTAGTGCCATAGAGAAACTACCAACTTTGATGTATGTGAAATTTAAAATTTGAATAAAAATACATCCAAAATGGCAAACTACCTCCCAAGCCGCATCAGATACTCACTTAGAATTCAAAGCAACATTCAATTTATAAATGACTTCATAAAAGAATGCATCATTTACAGTTTTATAGTGCTTGAAGTATTTAGACAAAGTCAATTTAGGTTAGTATTCATAGATGGGATCTATTGCTATTAGCCCTTTTGTAATTAGCCTAGAAAAGGTCCCATTAGATGTTGCAACATATACTAAATATGAAGTCATTTTGAAATCAAGAGTTTGTAATACACTACTCATTTGATGATCAATGTTTTAGATTAAGGTAAAAATAGGTTTTGAAGGGACCTTGAAACCCTTTACATATTCAAAATAGATAAAGCAATACCAAGCACCAGGAAAAGAAATCCTTAAACCTACAAAATAGTATCAACAAAAATAGGTTATACAAGGACAACCTCAAAATCTAGTTTGTATTCAGCCCCCTAATTTCCAAATAATGATCAGATATCTATTTTTTAGGGGTAAAATCTATAATAGTTGCCCGTCTGCCATCAACAATATTCTACATACTTTCTAGCTCTCTAGTTTTCCTAGTGGGTCTTCTTCTAGGTTTGTCAGGAGAACCAACATCCAGTTTCACCTTAAGATGTTCATCTCTTTTTCCCAATTTATCCAGAGTAGAAACAAGATGTTTTGCCTTTATTTGCTGGTCTTTTTTACTGCTTCTAGTTTCTACCCCCTTAGTATTGGTATTTTTTCCAACCCTTTTTATCTAGTTTAGAGTGTACTTTAATTTTTCTCCTTTATAATTCACAAGAAGCTCATCCAAAGGGATATCATTCTCAACTTGAATCTCCCTAGATTGAGAAAGAAGAAAATCTCCCTCCTCTAATTTATTTCTAGCTTTAGCCAAGAATTCACCTTCTTCTAGCACAATTTTGTCATCAACATCTCTCCATCCCTTTTCTATCCTTTGATAGCAAATTATTTGTCTTGATAAGTTCTTCAAATCATCTATTCTTTGTACAGGTATCTTGGTATCTGATTGCAGCCCATTTCCTTCTTTCTCAAAATTTTCTTTCTCAAAAGAAAACTCTATATCCTCCTCAGTATATGGAACTTTAAGATCTTCAACAGAAGGCTCTTTATCTACCTCAACATGTAAATCTTTTGAATCTTCATTATTCTTTTGTTCTTGTCGATGATCTTCTTTGGGTATCCATTCTTTCTTTTGCTGGATTTTTCTCCAATCCAAAACACAACTTAGATGATTTTTACTTTTGGACAAATAATTTTTAATGAAATGCCCCTGTTTCTTACAAGCATAGCAAGAGTTAGGCAAATCTTCAAAAAAAATCCCTTGAGTTTTTTTGCCCAACTTGGATATTAAATCCAGTTTTTTTGGGAGGTGATTCAGATCTACCACTTTAACATAAAGTCTGGCACTTTGAAGTTTGGATCTAGAAGCCATAGCATTATCCATTGCCATAAGTTCACCAAAAGAACTGGCAATACCTTTAAAAATGTCCTCATGCCAAAACTCTAAAGGGAGGCCAGGAAGTCTAACCCAAATGGGAGTGGTTGAGAAAAAAGAATCTGAAAGATCCATGTTAGGCTCCCATTTTTTAATGGTGAGTGAACATTTACCAAAAGACCACGGTCCTCCACACATAACCATATTCATGTCTTCCTTATAGTTGAAGATAAACGAGAAGAAACCATTCAACATTGGTGCCATTTCTACCTCTCCTCGAATAACCCATTTCCTTTTAACCATTTTTTTTAGAGATTCTAGATATGGTCTTACTCCTAAAAATTTACCCACTAGGGTGAAATCCATGGAAGACACAAAAAAATATATTAAAGGATCTAGAATAAAAACTTGAAACTCACCTTTCTCCCAGCAAGACTTAGCAGTCACCAATGGGAAAAGAGATTTTCCATTAGGTTTCTTCCTGAATAGAGATGACCACTTCCTTTATTCTGCATGCCTTGCCTTCAGCACTTTTGAGGATTTTTCCATATTAAAATCAACATTTTCTTTCACCTTTTCAAACTCCTTCCCCAAAAAAATAGGTGGAAAATCCAATTGAGAGACACGAATCCCACAAGAATGATCAGATTCCACTCTTTCCATTGTTTATATCAGCCAAAAATGACCCAATATTCTTTTCTACACCTACTGCAGATCCTCCAGGGTTTGTTCCTCCTATCTGGATCTCCTCAATCAGTTTACCACATCTTTGCAAACCATTGGATTCCAAATTTGAAAGGGTGCCTTCTGCCAATCGCCCAACACTTTCAAATTTTGGGTACGTGCCCAGTGCGCCTGTTACGTCAAGACAAAACATCCGTTCCTACATTTTTTTAACTTGTCTCTGATGTATTAATATTTGATGATCAATGTTGTCACATATCATTCTTGACCTTTAAATCTTAGTAGAACTCCTATTGACATCAATAGCCCTTATGTAGGCATACATCCAAGTGGAAAATTTCTTGGCATTTTTATCTTCATTGATTCTACATAATAACTATGTGATGCCATCAACTTATTGGACCAAATCAAACCTCACTATTTGCCTTAGAAATCTTGAGGAATATTTTGATTTCTTTAGATAAGTAGTATTCATTATCTTGATACAATATACTATTTTACTCTTCCAGAGACCTTCAACATTTCTCATTGATAAGTTTAAAACTTTAGGTCTTATTGGGATATTCAAATAATAGTTAGAATATTGAGCATCTAATCTGATCACCACATTTCCTATAGTATCTTTTACTATTTTAGTGAGAGAATAATAATACATATCATAATCTAGAACAAATTTAGGCAGTTTTAGAGCTTGGGAAAGTTATAACTTACAAGATTCCACTATTTGTCATTGCTAACATGGTGGTGTTTTGATTATGGATTTAGATATTTCTAAAAATTTAGTTATGAATAAATGTCTCGTGTTATTGTCATTGATTTATGACACTTTGGATGTAATGTAAGACTCAATGGAATATCCCTTGTATTCATACTTCATCCCTGCTTCTTTTAATTTCTCAACTTTATTTGATTTCCTACTTGGCCCTAGAACTTCTTCAAGTGAAAGCTCAAGAACTTCTTTAATTAGAGTTGCTTCTTCTTCTATTCCTAAAATTTATTATGACTAACACTAGAAATACTTGGTAAATGCTCTTGAAAACTTAGTAATTATTCTTGTTGATTTTAGAAAAGGTTAAACAACTGAGTTGAGTTGTCATCTTATGTAACAATCCTAAGCAAGCTTGAAGTATTAGGAACTTCAAGTAGTAGTAAAACTTGAAAAATATAATAAACTCATTCTAAGTAATAGGGTGTTTCAATATCAGGAAGGTCTATGTATTTATTAAGTCTTCAAAGTTGAAGACTCTGAGTAAGTGACAAGCATTTACAACTCTAGGTTTCTTTGGGAAAGTTACTAGAGTTGGAAAACCCGATGAAGTAGAAGCAATAGATAGTCAGAACTCTTGGTAAGCAAGCAGTAATTAAAAATATGAGTAAGCAACACCCCCTTAGGAACTTTGTGTATTGTGAGACTAGTTGTTCAAGTTTAGTAATCTAAGTAACAAGTCATGAAGAGTCTAGGTAGATAATCTAGGTCAATTACTGGGGATTTGCAAAAAAGATTATATCTTTTGGGATTTTGTTTGAGATTTTCATGTGTAAAGTATTTCTAAAGAATTTACAAGATTTTAACAACACTATTCATGAAAAAATGGCTTTTATAATTGTAAGCAAAGAAAGAAATGACAAAAACTTTTAAAATGATGCATGAAATTTTACCAAAGAAAAATGAGATATACAACCAGACTAAGATCATGAAACCAAATGGGAAAAAATGAAATACCTTGACTGCAAATGGGTTGTGAATATTTTGTGTCAAAATCACTCTAAAATCTCAAATAATGTTGTTTGAAATTCTTAGGGGTAGAAAATAGGTTATAAAGTTCAAAATTCAAGTGGAAAATGACGTGGATTTTTTTGATATTTATATTAACATATGCATTAATGACAAGTGACACATGTGAGGGTATCCATGTAAGAGTTTTGTTGACTGTCAAATTTCATAAATTACTTCACTTAATTTAGTTTCCAAATTCAAGTACCTCTATAAATTTGACTTTCTCTAATCTTATGAAGACTTTGGGCTTATGAACCTTTATTGCTTTTACTTATTATTTAAGTCAAGTAATGTAACTTCAAAACCCTATATTTATCTAACTAGTGTTTTACGAGTTTACGAATTTACTTTACTCAGTGTTTATGATTTTGAGAATTAAAGTCATTTCATTACTCAAATTTAATCTAGATGGTGTAACTCAAGTTTGTGATGATAACTTACTTCACATTTTTTGTTTTGAATATGTAAAGTAACCTAGAGAACCTGAGTTGGCTTGAAAATGAACCCAAACACTTAGTTTTTTTATTTTCTTAGAAAGATGGACAAATGGGTTTTATGATAATGAACTAGGCAGACATTTTCTAATCTTTTAGAGCAATTTGAAGCAATTTTTGTAATGAAAGTGATTATAGTGAAAACTACTAAAGTCTAAGTATTATTTAAGGGACTAAGTTTTGACAAGGTTAACTAACTCTCATAAGACAAAAGATAAAAATTTCAACAAGGGTGACCCAAAATTTCTAAGTGTTAAATTTTGAGGATACTAGGTTTCAAAGGGGATGTTCATAAATATGTGTATAAATGCATGGTATGCCAAAAAAATAAAGGTGAAACCATTTAGACCCTATGTATTTTGTATATTTTATCCATCCCTATCTAGTGTTGGGAAGAGTTTTCCATGGATTTCATTGTGGGGTTACCAAGGTTTGAGGGAAAAATGTTATCATGGTATTTTTAGATTGACTCATCAAGTATGCTAATTTTTTATCCTTATCATAACCATTTGTTGTTAGTAAGTAGCTTCTAATTTTTTCAATATAGTTCAAAAATTGCATGACAATCTAAAGATCATTGTAAGTGACCAAGATCCCATATTTACTATTAAGTTTTGGACTAAATTATTTGCTTGTTTGGGTACCTAGTTGGCTCATAACTCAACCTATCATCCTCCATATGATGGAAAAATAGAGGTAGTCAACAAATGTCTCAAAGGGTATCTTTTTTATTTTATTTCTAACAAATAAGATAAATGGGTATTGGCTTCCACTTGTTGAATGGTAGTAAACACTTCTTTTCACACTTATTCCAAAATGTCCCCATTTGTGGCATTATATGGGTAACACCCCCTATCCATCACTTTAGTTTTGATATTGAATCCTATGGTTTGATTTGTTAAGAAACACATTCACCATCAATAGGAGGTGTTAGTCAATTTGTGAGAGAATTTATAAATGACACAAAATCAAATGAAGCATCAAGTAGATCAACACTAAAGTGAGTAAAAATTTTATATAGGTGATTGGGTATTTGTACATTTATATCCATATAAGCATATGTATTTGATGTAACCAAAAAAGGATAACAAGCTATCACCTAAGTATTATAACCCTTACCAGATCTTTAAAAAAATTGGTAGTGTGGCTTACAAGTTAGAATTACCCCCAACTACTCACATACATTTGGTATTCAATGTACTTTGCCTAAAGAAAGTAATTGGACATCAAGTTTCCACTTAGACTAAGTTACTTGAAATAGATGAAGGTAAATTCATTCTAGATCTTGAGAAGATTCTTCACATGTGCACTAAACAACTATGGACTAGAGCCATTAATTGGTATTTGATCAAATAGAAGAACCTAAATTTTTAAGATGTAACATGGGAGGATGAAGCATTCCTACAAAAACATCCTAGTTTGATTCAACATTGAGGGAAATGTTATTTTTAAGGGGAGGGGCATGTTATTCCCTTAACCTATAGTGCATTTAGGGATATGTGTGGCCGATTTATGGATTACACATCTTCATATTAGCTTATTACATTTTTCAAAATTATTAGTATGGTTGGTCTCTAGAATAGCCATGGATAAGTAGAGTATATATAGGAGGTGGTGGTTGGTATGTTATCACCATATCATGAATTTTTTTCTTATTACATTATTGTGTAGGTTTCCCCCTCGAAGTGTCTCATTTTTAATATTTAAGTGTTCTACTCTTTCACCAATTATTGTTTTGGATCTACTTATTTTCATCTTAATTATAGCATATATAATTCTATTATTTTGAATCATCTTTGTAATTTACTTACAATTCATCCTAAAACCCAATTTTTTCCATCATATACCCCTCTAACATGATATATTCCCTAAATGACCTTCATCCTAGCCCATAGGTCATCTCTACTCTTGTTAGTGTTCAAATTCCCATTGCTCATGCATTCATATCAACTTTGGCAAGTTCAATTTTGACTATAGTGGCGATCTCTCCAAGCATCCCAATAATCCTGATGGATCTTGTTACTTGCAATAATCCTATCTTCATAGATCTTGATACTCCTACTACATCATTAGGCTTGTGAGTGTTCATTCAACCTCCACAAGATTCATCCAAGAAGGTGATTGATCTTAGATATAATATGCCTCCTATAATAGAATTTTCACTCTTTTATGGTCCCATTTATCTACAAACTTAGGTCCTCAAGGATTTATATTTAACCAACCAATTTCCCCATTCATCATTCATACATAGATCTTGAGTGCCATCAGTCCTTAAGTCTCTATGACCATAGAACAATGGTAGTCTCATATATTCCCTTATGCCTTCTCATTTTTGGTTCTTCCCTTTCCCCTATGTCACCCCATCCATATTTCTCTCCATCTTCCATCCCATTTATTTTCCCCCCTCTACGCTTTCCTCATTCATCCTTTCCTCCACCTCCCATGCTAGGTTCATCAACCCCTCTTGTTCCACCTTCCACCACCTTGGGAACAACAATGGGGCAAAGATGGACTTGACCCATTGAATATTTAGGTATACATAAACTAGATATGGTTTATCAAGGGAACCTAGATGTCCAATGGTAATTTGAAATAGAATCTAGAGCATAAAGAGAGTTCTAACTCAAAAATTCACTCAATAATGTGGCCTAGTCATCTAGAGGACTGAGCAAGACCTATTCTCACTCACTAAAGTGATAATTTCAAGTTAAACATAGAGATTCATAAAATTTATAGTCTTAATAACCCATTCCACTAATAAAATCACAAATAAGTTGATAAAGGACATGAAGGAGTAAGTGATATTATTTGAGTCTCAAGTACATAACACTTTCCCTATAGGTTTAATTGGAAAAGTAGAGGTAACACTCACACGGTTGTTCACAATTCTTGGTGAGGTGACTAAGTTTATTTCCAAAATTAGGGAGTTCCTCTGAATAACACATTTATACTAGGAGAGGATTATTTGGATGGATAATAAGTGCAATAAGTTGGCAATCATTTTTTTATTAAGGTTAAAGGGGGGTTTTTTTGACAATAAGTTGGTAGTTTTTATTAAAAATAAAATTAATTCCCCTCAAGGATTTAAAATTATATCATGCCTTCATAGGGAACATGAGTACATTCATTGAATACCATTTTAGCATTCCCAAAAAAACCATTGAAACATTAGAGAAAAGTAAGGGTTACATCCTTACTTATTTTAAGGAGGTCAACATATGAGTCTTATTTCACATTGATGGTAATATATTAGTGTTTAACCCTAAAATGGACATGGATCCTAACTTTGGATTTTATAGGGTTAAGAATATAATTATGAAAATGCACAAGGGTGATAATCAGATCTACAATACACCAATTAAATGCTAAACTCAAATATAAACATACACTAAATTTAGTATGCTGAGAATAAGATAAATATATAAAGTATAACTAAGCTATGTATGGAAATGAAAAAGAAGTAATATACCTAGCTAATTATAATGATAGAAAAATTGGATCTAGAATAGCTAAAAAGTAGGTTCGAATGAGATTTTAGAATAGTCATCATATTCTAGATCTGAAACTTTTAGAACTTTGGACACTAACATCAGTGTGGGATGATTACATCAATGCTACTACTTAGGTTTGACACAAGTGTCATGTATGTAATACCTATTGGAAAAGGATGTAACCACCTATATTCTTATGGGATTTACTTCACCTTCACTCTAGTGTATTCAAATCTAGGTCATTGACTATTGCTTCTCATAAATTTTATAAACCTTAGTTCTTCATCTTCATGGTGACCTTGGGGAAAATGGGTTAGTGGGCACATAGTGTCTAGCTAACCCTAAATAACCCTCTATCAATGATCACTACCTACATAGATAATACTCTAAAGAGGGCCTCAAAATGATGTAGTTCTCCTTACATGTTGTCTTGTGTGTGAATCATACAATATGTGTAAATAAATTACAAAAGTGACCCAACTTGTAACTTGTAAAATTAGGTTCATGGGATGATCCTTTAGTAATTCAAACCTATATATGTGTTATTCATATGAATATTATGGAAATAATGAAACTTTTTTCAATTTAACTCTCTTTGATTACTCTATGGTAAGAATACTAGGTATTGTTCCCATGTTGCTAGGTGAGGAATGATTGATGGTTGATCTTATATTTATTTTTATTCCTTTGGATAAGTAACTAACATTAAATCACTTACATCAATGATAAAGATACATTTTATTTAAAATTTGGATGACTTTAGGGCACTAGACGCATACATTGGGTTACGACACCAATGTTCTAGATCTAAGGTAAAAACAGGTTTTGAAGGGGTCCCGAAACCCTATACAACAAGGTAAAAGATAAACCGTGAGGCACAACCAAGTTGACTAAAGAACCAAAAAATAGAAAAGAACCAAAAATAATTAAAATTTGGATGACTTTAGGGCACTAGACGCATACATTGGGTTACGACACCAATGTTAATACTAGTATCTATCTCAAATGTTAGTATCCAGGGAACACAAAAATAGATACATGTTTAAAACTTGCATATATGAAAGATTATTACATTTTAATCATTATAGATAGGATAGAAGGCCTGGGTCATCAACATAATACTATTTAGACTAAGATATAGGCCAAGGGGCATAGGATAGAGTAGATATAAGACTTATGATAGTGATAAAAGGTACATAATAGAGAGGAACAACCAAGGTCTAAATTTTCCAAGTGTACAAGACTTAGGTGCTAAATAATACATAAATATCATCTAGATTTACCCCCCTTTAATCTATTAATGAGATTACTAGTTCAAGGGAAAATAATGCATACCTAGGTGTGTGTAACACACCTTGTATTTATGTGTGCCTAGTTTTACTAATTATTTGGTGACTAAACTGCAACTAAGAACATATTATATTATGTAATAAATGCATATAATATGGAATTAAAATTACTTTAATTAGATTTAAATTGAAAGGGCAAGGTTTAGGAGTACATATGTGTGTCAATGTAATAGCCTTACCTATTAGTAAGTTTATTTGAAAAATATGTGTAATTATATAGCTCTAAAACTAAGATTAGGATAAACATAAATAACTATTAAAAGTGCATATCTCTAAGTAGAGAGATAGAGAGAGATATTGGAAGGTCCATACTCCTAACCTTGAAGCAAAGATGAGTTGCCACCTAGCATTTAAGATTAGCTCAATTATGCAACCCAATGATACTCATAACTTGGTGAGGTTAGATGATATGATCAAGTCCAACCTAAAAACTTAGAAATATTGAGTGTTTTAATCATCTCAACAATATCAAAAAAATGAACCAATTACTATAGTATACTAGCTAAATAAATTCCAAAGAAGTTTGATTAGGGTATCAATACATAATAGAGTTTTAGACTCTAAAAATGATTTAGATTTTGAAATATTATGCACAAATTACATAGCATATGAACCTTAGATATGTCTCATGCTGAATTTATGTATAACAATGTTACCAATGTATATAATTATATCACAATGATGAATCTAAATCATATGACTATGTTCTTTGGCTAATTTAGAAAACTATGTAAGTGTGGAGAATATGCTTCTAAATCATGCCCCCACTATATGTGAATATAAAAACTAATATAAGTACCAATGTGGATAACATGTTTCCAAAACATGTCCCCACTATAATCTAGAGATGTTAAATACTAAATAGGTGTGTAGAACATGCTTCTAAATCATGCCCCAATTGAATATGAAAATACTTAATCTGTGGAATCCATGCCCATATGGCATACCCCCACTGAATCTAAAAACTGATATAAATACCACATATTGAATAAGTGTGGATAACATGATTTCAAAGCATGCCCAAAATAAATCTAAAAATTGTGCCAAGTGTGGAGAGCACATCTATATAACATGCCTCTACTAATATGCCCCCTCCCCCTTTGAGGTGAGGTAAATATAGTAGCTAGTAGTTACCTCACCTCAAAAGGATAATACAACTATATAATTTGTGAATGTAACTCTGTAGCATATAGAAGGAACATGGCTAGGTAGATATAATATTTAATCACATATAACCTATGTGATCACATGAATGCCTAAGGTGTATGATAAATATCATGAAAACATCTTGATAGTAATAGTACAATCTCAATAATAAAATTAAGCACACATGCAAGAGCACTCCAAAGCAAGTCAAAAGGTAATGGTCTAAGGAGACTAAAAATAAGAGTTAAGCTCAAATTATACACAATTGAAGAGACGTGACTTAGTTAGATGTCCACAAAAGTAAGGATGATATATTCAAATATCCATACAACAAACAATGACATATGAAAATGTCAAATAAAACACACATAGGCACATGGGACATAATCAAAGGAACATATTCAAATGCTCGAATAAAGAATACAATATCAATGCAAGACACTCAAGTAATTGCATAAAGTAAAGCATAAACAACCAACATAAACATATCATAGTAGCCCATAGATTAAATTTGTTAGGAAAAAATTTCAAGTGTATAACATATCAAGTACCCTCTAAAAGATATAATCATGGTTAAAGGCATGTGTAAGTACACATGTAAGATCTACCATTATAGTAACATGTGATCATCAAACCATATAACTTGTGTGTATCAAGATCAAATAATCAGATGCCCCCAATGTCTACATGATATGATTAGTGGGAAGGCCCAACATCCAAAATAAGAGTAGATCATGTATTTGTGTATGTCTATATTACACTCAACTACAAGTGTGACACACATGTGTATGTATGAATAACTAAATATTCCATCCATAAATATGGAAATAACACATAGATGCCAAAGATCTAATAGAACATGTATATGCCCAAAATTTTTTTTTATTTTTTAATGTTTTATTTATTTTTTTGGTATTTTTGGAAATTTTTAAGATACTAGTATAATATCTCATTAAATAGATGGTCATAGGTATCTCCCCCTACTTGGTTCCTGACAACCTTAAGTTGGATCTTTTACATTGTTTGCATCATGATTGGATAGGTTGAAAAGGTACATAACATGTTCCTCCTCATGTTTTTCATTTGTATTAGAAGAATTAATGCTATCATTTGGAGCATGTATTAATTTTCCTTCATGAGGAAAGGAAATAATTCCTGATTTGTATCAATGTTTACTTCCATTCGGTATAGCTAAAGAGTTCCTAGTATAAACACATATGGAGATGTGGTGGACATAACCCAAAGCCATGTTTGAATTACTTTAGGACCACAAGAAATTGGTATTATTATGTTTCCAAAGGATTCTTTCCAACCTCCTTTATTTTATATATTTTTTAGATCTTAGCCAATATGTTGTATCTTACATTACAAGTAGTTTTTAATTTTTAAGGATCAATATGGCTATTCCAAAAATAAGCACCACCCATGTATAAGGTAATTTTTAAATTGTGTTGGTGTGGATGTTTTTTATGTTATTAAATTTGAGAGTATTTAATAATATATGGACCTTGGATTGGCACTATGTTAAGTAACATTTTCAAACTAGTCATATAAATATTATGAATAGCACATTTTTTTCATAATTCTCCTTAAGTAAGTTATCCCCTTCATTTGTGTGAGGGATGAGACTTTTGTATTTGGAGACAGATATGTTATGTTACATTTAATGAATAATTATGAAGGATCCATGTCTATGCACATAATTATATAAATAGTTAAATGACTCATATTGTTTATGCAATGCTCTTTCTTTTAGTGGGGAAAGGGGCCTTTACTAAAGATGAATTGTATTTCCAAATATAAGGGTCTAAATGCTAGCTCATATGATGTATTTTTGAATATAATAATATAATCTTGAATGGATTCATCATCATATTATTTGAAATTGGTAAATTGTCTTAATATAAGTTTGGCACCTTATGCATAGTGAAATCCATGAAGAATTCATCCTCTAATCATAAAAAATTGGTTAAAGAACCCTTTAGTAAACTATAAACTAATTTTGAGCCTCATCCAAAATTCTCATATGGAAATGCTTTAGTAAAATTTTGTCATATTTTACCCGTTGACCAAAATAATGTACATAAAATATCATGTGCTCAAATGGATCTTTATGTGTTTTAAAGAGAGGTAAATATGGTATCTCAAAACATTGTGGGTAAGGATATTCAAGTATACATTTTTCAAGAGGTTAATTATTGAATGAGGTTACATGTGCATTATTATCATGGAAATCCATTTTCATTTGAAGTATAGAAACATGATTTTGAAGATCCCAAGTAGTGGCCATCATAGAAAATATATTTAACCCTAACTTTAGAGTATATAGGGTCAAAAATATAGAACTAACAATTCCCAAGGATGATAATTAGATTTAAAACATGCCAATTAAATGTTAAACTTAGATATAAACATATAATGAATTTATTATGCTAAGAATAGGCTAAATATATAAATTAAAACTAATCTATGTATAAAAATGACAAAGAAGTAATATACCTAGTTAGTTTGGATGGTAACATAGTGTTGGATATATAACATGTATAAATTAGGTTGGAAGGAGATCATGAAACAATCATCAAATTATGGATCTAATGTTTATGGATCTCTAGACACTAATGTCAACTTGGGATGATTAAGTTGATGCTACTATCTAGATTTGATGCAAGTGTATTATATGAAATACTTGTTGGAAAAGTATGTGACCACCTGGATTCTTCTAGGTTTTACTTCACCTTCATATGGGTTATGGATTGTCACTCCTCATGCATTTTCAAAACCCTAGTTTTTCATCTTCATGGTGAACTTGGTAGGAAATGAGTTAATGGGCACATGGTGTCTAGTTGACCCTAACTACCCCTCTATCAGTGAGCATTGCCTACATAGCCAATACTTTGAAAAGGTCCTCAGAATAATGTAGTTCTCCCCTATGTATTGGGTTGTGTGTGATTCATTCAATGTGCAAAGCAAGTAAAAAATTTACCTAGCTTGTAACTTAAAAAATTAGGATCTTGGGCTACTCCTTTAATATTTCATAATTAAAGATGCATTTTTCTTATTATTGGTATGTAAATAAGGAATATTTGTTCAATTGAGCACTCTTTTAATGTTAATTAGTAATAATTCTATGTATTGTTCTCATGTTACTAGGTGAGGAATGAATGAGGGTGGTGAGGAATGAATGAGGGTTGATCTTGTATTAATATTTATCCCTTTAGATAAGTAACTTATATTAAAGTACTTAGGTTAACCATTATGATTTGTTTCATTTACAAATTAAATGAATTTAGGGAACTAGATAATTTCATTATGTCAAGGCATTAACATTAATGTTAGTATTTACATCAAATGTTAGTTTCCAAAGAATAGGAAAAGTATATATAGGTTCAAAACTTGTAGAGATGGAATATAAGTGCATATTTAGCATTATAGGAAAGATATAAGGCATGGGTCATTAACATAAAACTTTAAATACTAAGAGATAGGCCAAGGGGACAAATATAGAGTAGATGCAAGACTTATAGAACTGGGAAAATGTCTATAACATAGAAGAACAACCAAGGTCTAATTTTTCCAAGTGTACAAGACTAAGGAGCTATATAATCCATAAATATAATCTACAACTATAAATGGATGTGTTTGGAATCAAAATTTCACACTTCACTAAAATAATGAAGTTAAAGGTGGATAAGGACAATATCAAAGGAACTAAGTCTATTTTGGAGTTGGCACAAAGTCTATAATGAGCATCAGTTAGGTCTGAGAGTTAAAAGTATCCTTAGAGGACCCACTCAATGCCCATGAGAGACTACTAACTCAGCCATAGGTTATCTTCCAATATCCACCTATCAATATATAGAATTTCACATGATAAACTAAACTCATTGATTAATCATTGGTAACTCAACAATATCTACCCAAGTAATTAGGGAATGGACCACCTCCAACCTCTTCTTGGTCCTATTTTAGTAGGCCTTTGGAATTTTTTTCTATTTTATTTATGGATGGGGAATATTTTGATGCAATTTCATTGTATTCATTTTATGCCATGATGTCCAAGAATGAGATCTTATGCTATGAGTATGTGAGTCTCTTCCCTTTCCTATAAGTACTATTTTGTATTATTTTATAAGGGTTAACTCTATTATAATCAAACGCTTTCATATTAATGATAATTTGGTTTTTTTATTCAAATGTTTTTGGTTTATATGGATGTATTACATAGTATTTCTACTTTAATGGATAGATACTAATGCTAAGAAACTATAATTTATACCTTTATATAAATTTTGTGTGTTAATTAGGATGATATTTATACTATTCTAGTTTATTTATTTGATGTTTTCACTTTATTTAAACCTACGAAGACCTACATGTATTATATAATGTTTGATTTCACTTATTCATAAAACGAATCCCTAAATTAGGCATTCATGCTTCTCCTTAGACTCTTTCCCTATGTGCCTGAAGGTAGAGCTTTTATGAAACTTATCATATAGTGGTATAAATATGGTTGGGCATGATTTTGGTTCCTCAAGGCATTTATGTCACCTTTCATCCAAAAAGACTCATTTATACCCTACTCTTTACCCCACCCCTTTATTTTTATTTGTTATCAAATTATATTCAACCTCTATTTAGAAGCTATGAAGTGAAATAAAGTATGGATTGATTGGTAAAATTTGTTACAACTATTCTAGTTAGTGGTAAATAAGTTTTTCATCAATGAAAAAGTAGAAATTGGATCTCTAGTGAAGCACTACATATCTTAGAGATATATTCCAATAAGGATATTTAATATATCCCAATACCCTTATCTTGTGCCTTAGATTACTTTATCAACAATTCTAAAATGAGAGGATGAAAGTCCCCCAACTATTCCTCAAGCTCACTCAATACATCTAATTCAATAGATGTGTTTGGCATAATGAGATATTAGATCGAACAACAAGGATAATTTTTATAAATTATTAGAAATGTATATTTTTTAGATCAATTATTTGATGTAGATGTTGGATTTTGATGATTTTATTGATATTTGATTTGGGATGTTGATGATGAGACAAATGATAGATGTGTTTGAGAAATGAATGGATATTGGATTTTGGTTGTTTTCGATATTATTGGATTAGAGGATTTGATAGTTGATTGATTAGAGGATATATATGTCTATTTTATTCAAACATCCAACAATTATTCATTTTTACAACATATTATTGATCATCATATTCAAAATGATTTTTTTAATGTAGCACTAGTCAATATGCACCATGATATGTTTATAACCACAATGGAATTTTTCCAAAGTGCATGTTGGATGGAAATAAAATGCATAAAGATAAAAAAAATAAAGTGTACAATTATCATGTGGCATAATGCACCATTGGTATAAGTAACCAAGATGACATGTTTTCCATATGCTCTTGTAAAAATATGATAAACTACAAAATGATAAGACAAAAGATGCATAGAAATATTCACAAAAATGTTTAACCAGAGACATGTAAATGAACATAGATGAATATAAATTTATATACATGATAAAATATATTCAAATAAATAAAACATCATCAAATAAAACACAAATATCAATTTCATAGTTGTTATATGATCAATGTTTTGTTTGTTTTCCTGATGAAAGGCCTACAAGATGAGTGGCTAGGTTATGATTCAATGTGATAATTAGGTTAGATTTGGGGGAGGATTATATGATGTGTTAGATAAGTTTTATTAGTCAAGATTTTACCCTTTAAGATAGTGGTATTTTAGACCTGACTCATCTAGATAATACAATGGGATAACCTTTAGGTGTGGGTAGCCTAGTTAGTGAGGTTAACCTCTAGTTTTGGTGCTAGTTCCCCTGATGCATCATCTATGTCTTAATTCTTAAACCTACTAACTTTCTGATGAAAAGGGACAAAAAATGCATTAAAAAACCTAAGATATGTGGGGTGATGTACCAACATGTTATTTCCACTCTATATGACCCTTCACAACACTTATAAACTAGACAAGGACTAGTGACTAAACCATTCTCTCCAAGAGACTCTTAAACATTAGTGCTTCAAATGAATGCTATGTTAAGTGGTTGAAACTTGAGGATGATGAGTGGTAATATTTTTTTCATGACACTACCATGTATATTTTTTTCAATAACAATAACCAACACTTTAATAAGCCATATGACCTATTTAGAATAATCTCCTAACAACTAGGTGAGAACAAGGACCTACAAAGGAAGACAGACTCAAACACTTATGCAAATAAAAAAGTATAAAACACACTAAGATAGTATAAATAATATTAAATAGTCCTTATATTGATTCAAAGGTTACAAGGTATAACTTGGGTAGAGGTTCTTCATACCCAATCGAGAGATACATATAATGGCTTTTTAGCCTCAATTTATAGAATAGTAGAGGGAAAGGGATGAATAATCTAGAATGAAAGTATGGAGAAGATTAAATAATGACATTAATTCATTTAACCATTAGTTACAACCATGAATAAAGACTAGTAACAACTCCATGATCTCTCACATGCATTGCCTTGGTTGGTTAGTGGTCTTCAATGAGCTTTTAGGCATGGAGGTGTAGTGGATAAGAGTTAATTCAATCTTGTTTGACCTCATTAAAGGTGTGATTAAACCAAATTGGTCAACCACATTTTATTTTTATAGTTACAAAGGTATAAATTTTTTCTAGTTGGCCTCCATTGATCATTAAATAACTTGCCTCTCCTTTTGCATGTCAATAAGGCTTAAGAAACTACCCCACCTTACATAATAGACATGAAATGTCCATGATCACCTCCATGGAGAAGTTAAAAGTATTTTTATGGCCCTAAATTTAATCTCTTAATATCATTCTACTCTAATAAACATCTCCCTTAGTTTACCAAATAGTCCTACTAGGCAACTAGTCCTAGTCCCTCAGTGCTAGTTGCTTGGATGGCCATAAACATGCATAGAAAATTAAGAATGTGTAATTTATAATGTTTTATGTATAATTAATAATATTACACCGTGACCTATTCCTTTAAAATAGGTAACATCTATAATTTTGCTCATTTAGGTGATTAGGTCACCTTTCACTAGCACCTATAGACTACATCATTAGTCCAAGCCTATAGAAACATTTTTAGGAGGAATTGAGAGTATTGTGTAAATTAAGAGGGTGGGAAAAAATTCACACCTTCCTATTTAATGGTCTTAAATTGTGAATCTAGAGATGTACCTTGGATTCATCATTAAAACTTGTAAAAATAAGGTTCTTGGTGCATCTGTATAGTTGTCCATATAAACCAATGTCATGAGTAGGATCTTCTCAGAGTTAAAAATGTATTTTAATTGTATTAAATACCAATTTAATTCATTTTAGTGAATATTTCTCAAGATATTTCCCATCAAGATTCTATTAATGGTTTTGAGAGGTTTAGGGAGGTTTAGACTCCTAACAATAGTTCATAAAGGTTAGGCCTTCACCCTATGAACTAATGCCACTAACTTATAATATACAAGGCCCATAAACCTTACCCATTTTATTATAACTCCATCCATATCATCATATAATTATATGCACAAGAAGGTTCTCCTTGAGTGACCATTATACATTCTATGCACTCTTAAGGTAATTTTAGGATAAAATGGCCAATTATGAGGTCTCCTTTATAAACTAGTGCTTCTTACACATATAAAACTCTATTAAATAAACTTAAATGTTGGTTTTATGTCCTATTCAACCCTTTATTAGCCTTTTAATTTAGTCTCCAAGTAGTAATGCTTTGAAAAGTGTACTAGGTCAATAAAACTAATAATAGTGTTTCTTTGTTTTGCCCTCAAAAGGAGTTATCTGATCACTTGGCCAACTCTGATATTATATAACCTACACCCTATATCCCTTGGGTCACTTGTGTTGGCTTAGTTAAGCCACTTGTTTCCTCCTTCATAATATACATAGTTAGTTAACTAGACATTTAGGCATGGTTATAGATGACCATCATATGTGGAGACCCTTGTATGTGGTCATTGTGCAATATTCTTAACCTTTTTATATCCTTTACTCTTAAGACTCATGAATAAAATTGAAAATTTCTATATTTTCCTACACATAAGCTTATAATAGTCCTCTTTAGGATTGCAGTAATCCTCTCTAGGCCTGTAGTTGTCCTCTCTAAGCCTAATTTGTATACCATATAATCTAAATGTGCTAAAAAGTGGCTTATTTAGGTGACCATGAGATAATATAAGACCATAAAATACATTTAAAAACTCAACTATATCATTTTAAAGCACTTGAGATCAAAAATTCCTTTATTAGGTGACTAGCTAGGTTTTGGTAGGGTTTAGAGGGACCTAGATTCTTAAAATTTATTCATAAAGTTAAAGGGTCAAATATCAAAACCAATGCCAAGAATCATCAATATACAACCTCCTTCAACTTCCCATAGCATTTAAAAACCAAATTCATCTACTCCTTGCTTATCCCATGTGAAGAAAGTATATAGTTTCCAACACCTCTTAGGGGTCTACTCTGACCCACATGACCTATTCCAATGTTCCTCTTTACCATCTCTCCTCTATATATCCTTTGCAACCCTATTAGCTCATTCTTAGGGTTCATGAGCCACTAGGTTATTTTCACCCTAGAGGTCTTCAAATTGAGATTTATTATATTTACCTAAGTCCTAAAACTTGATGATCCCATCTAGAATATTGTCACTCATCCCCTTGAAGCTTCTAGTCTCCAAAACATTTTCTAAATGTGTAATTTCCCTAAAATTCCATGTTTAGGCATGTACATGCCTATTTAGGCCTATTATCCCTAATTAGGCTATCAAGGAATTCTCTTTCCTCAAGTTACCAAACCATAAAATGAAGTTATTGTGAAATTTTGACTACAAATGACTAGGTCTATTTTTATACCTTCACTTCTCCTTCATGCATGATCTAACACATCTCCTTTACTCTACCTATAGGAAACTAGAATGTCTACCTAGACTATGAGTATAGAGTTATTTAATTTGTTATAACTTTGAGGTTTCTTTTAATAGTACAACATGAAATACAGTACCTCCATATTTTTGTATACCCTCTAAATCTCATATCTATGGCATCTTCCACTTAGCCATTTTACTTCCTCATGATTGGCTTGTATATGGTAATTCTGGGTTCTTGATTATGAGCCTAAAAGGTGAATTCCTTCTTAAATTATAGTAGTTTTATGAAATTTAACACCATAGGTAAGTGCCTCAAATATCTCTATATATCCCCCATTCTATAATTTACTCATGAAAACTCTAACCTTTCCACATGTTCACCCATAGGCTTGTGATTATCTATCTAAGCCTACTAGGCCTAGTTAGACCTTCTAACCCTTATGTTGCTTGAGTATATTTAGTGAAACTATATGAGGGTATGCTATCATTAATATTTAAATGCACATGTGTCTCAATATCATGCAACCTTAGACCTCTTTAAGGACTTATTCATCTCTTCCATAAGTTTGTAGGTGCTCTTGGCCTCAAGACTCCAAATTCTTCAAATGGATTCCTTGGGTTGGTTTTTTGTTTGGTAAACTCTCATAGACATAAGGATTATCTTGAGATAAGTGGGGTAGTTTTAAAATATTCTCCTTATCTTAAGTCCCTCCTCTAGTAGATAAGAGACATCTATCCTTCTAATATATAGGTATAAGCCTATAGATGATTAATCCTTTAGACTTTTGTTATTTTGACAAATCTAGTAATGGTGTTTCCATCTATAAGGGTTAGTGTTTATTTAATGGAAATTAAATTAGATGATATATATTCGGAATAATATTTATGGAGTGTTAATTAGTCACCAATCATGTTCTCAATTGTTGAGAAGCTAAAAACCTCAAGAATTTTGTTTTCCCTAACCTACAACCTATTCCAATATGAGGTTCATGATCCTTTGAATGTTACTTCATATAAATTTAGTTGAATATTGATGTGTAGGAGTGTAATATTAATTTAAGGGTCTTCCTAATCTATCATTTGGATTTTTTAACCCTCCCATGCATATAGACATGAAAAAACATGTGTACATTTATGACTGTCACCATCTCACACTTTGAACATGCCATCATGATTTGATTTGAGAAACCATACTAAATATTATATGTAAGTGTAAGATATATAAATTAGAGTGGATATTTTCATTATTAATGGGATATATTAATAACCATTACAAAAATGACTTCAGTAATCTAAACCTTGAATTCATCAAAAGCCCCACTGCCACCAGCCTGTAGATTGACTAAATTAAATATTTCTTGACTCATGATGCCCCACACATTAAATATAATGATTAATATCAAGGTGGAAATAATTTTAAGACTCATATAATACATTTTTAACCATTATTATCACCAACCAAGTCATAAATGCACTAAAATTGTTCAAATATTGATCCTATGTAGATGCAAAAGACAAATTTGAATGTATGGGTTATTAAAATTTGTTCATAAATCATGGGGAATAAATATATAAAATAATGAAAATTATTTTAAGGTCATGATACCCCCTTCCTCTATCCAATATCTTATGTCACCATTTTATCTCTCATGTCCATACTGATCAAGAACTTGACTGGCTTTTTTGCACTACGAAGGAGAATGATGGATAAAAGGGATCGGTTTTTTACTTATTTTGACTTCAAAATCCATAAAAATCATGTATTTAATCATGGGAGACATAAAATAATCCATGTATGTTACTAAACATGATATTTATATGATAAACTTTTATGGACTACATGAAAACCTTATCTTCCTAATATGAAAACCTTTCATTCTACTTGAAAGCTTATGGAGAGGATATGTCAAGTGCCCCTAAATATTTTAGATACCTGTATGGATATAATATGAGGTGTAAAACTCCTCATTATAATGTAAACCTATCACTTCTCACCACATTATCCTTTTGAATGTTATAATTAATTAAGAAAGCATCTTCAAAAGGATATGAAATGTTCAAAAAGTTGGTTACCATCTTTTTTGGCACTTTTATGAAATAGGGAGGAGTAACATGACTTTGACACATGATATGTGACTCAAATTGACCACTAAACCTCTTAACACTCTTGAAACCACTTTAATATTCCATAAGGTGACTAGATAATATAAGGTTAAAATTACATTTACCTTAATTTTATAAAAATAACCTTAAATAATGCTAAGGCTTGAAAAGACCATTATGAGGACCATGAAAATATTTAAAGTAACCATACATAGAGTCAAAGGACCTTAGTATAATTTTTTTTTTAAACTTTGATATTTATCTTGGAATGCCAAATTATCAACATTCTTGGTGACTTATAGGGGTTAACCATCCTACTGGTTAAGAGAACTATCTATCTCATTATTTTGGGCACAAGAATCACATATGATAACATGAATTGAGATGAATAATCTACTATAGATTGAAAAAATAACCTAACACCTTGAAAATCTAAGTGTACCATAATAGTATCACCACACACACAAAGGAAACACATACACAATCAAAAAGCAAATACACATGTGCTGATAGACACTTTTAGAAACTAGGCAATCAAAAAAATAACTATGTAAAACTAACTTGAACACTTCTCCCTCATATTTTAAAAGGGAATTTTCTTGGATCCTTCACTCTATGGGATGAATAATGGCATGAGTTAAGAAACCTCTTGGACTTTAATCTCTTTATCTTCATCCTCTCTTTGAATGTCACTCTTCTCATTATGCTATCAAGTGAGGTGATAGTTGAAAGCCCTATTAGATGCACAAGATGACTAAGAGGGGGGTTAATTAGTTAACCAACATTTAATTTTTTTATCATGTATCATTCATTCATTGGTATTCATGAATCAACACAACAAGCATATGTGACTAGAATACCATCAAAGCAAGGAGACCACATACAAAACATAAAATAAGATAATCTCATCATAATATAACGTCTAATGTGGGAAATACTCATGGGGGAAAAACCCCACTCTCAAGCTTAAAAACACATTGACTACTTGTCCTATATGGTATTACAAACATTAGACTTTAGTGGAACACCCATTTAATAAGGACCACCTATCCTTAGGATGGTCAAGTCCTTATAACCTAGATTTAGTGAAACACCTACTTCACAAGGAGATCCTTCCCCTAGGATGGTCAAGTCATTCTAACCTAGATGTTGAGCACCCTCCCAACACCTATTATATGAAAATCTCCTAAACACTAATTGCCTACCAATCTATTGGAGATACAATATATATTAGCCCCCTTCACTTCTTCACATAACCAAAAACATCCAAAACCACCTTTTGGATCACTCTACACTTATCATCAACAACTCTATCATAACCTCAAAAACATGACAAAATGGTCATACACATAGTCCACACTCTAATCTACCTCTCAAATCAACCACCAAGCTTACCCAGATATCATTTATCCTTCACTCACATTTAAGACATCCAAAACACCCTTTTGGATCAATATATACCTCTTCACATCATAAATATGACCTATAATTCATATACATAATCATTAACATGATTTGATTTATAGCCCATCCACTAGGCACGCTCCTTTTCTTCTATCCTTTGCTCCATAACATTTACACATGCCTCTCTTTCACAAGTCTTCAAACCTATAAGATCACTATTTATAACATCATAAATATGACCTATAGGTAATACACATAGTCATAAACCTTCTCTATTCTTCAATTCATCCACTAGGCACCCTTACTCTCCCTTTCCTCTCGACTCTATACTCTTCTTCCACTTAGATCCCCTTCTTTCAAGTCTAAAAATCATCATCTTTGATTTCACCTTTTATAGATCCTTCATGATTATTAACATATTTTTTGGCCATTAAACATTCCTTAACCCATAAGGCTTATATAAAATTAATACATATCTCAATAGCATCCTCATAGGTCAGCCATAGCATCCATGGATCACCCTTAAGTAACTACACCATTCAGTTAGGCCTTAGTAGCCCTTATAGGTCTCATGGAGACCTATTCACCCATTTATCACTTCAATGGGAAAAATATAAAAATAATACCACTTAAAAATTCATAGGTCCACTCCACATGACCTCTTAGACATCTTCAAATTATTACAGTCATCATTACACACATCTGTGTATGCTCAATCTACTCAAACATTAGCCTTGTACACAAGAACACCATGAATGAACAAATAGTCAACTTCTAGGCATTTGTTCATATTGAAAATATATTGTTCAAACATAAAAACTCCATATAAATCATCTTCAAGGAGTCTATAACACTCTCCAATATCTCAATCCCCTTGAGACATCCAAATACCATCAGAACAACTCAAATATCCTTCTTGGGTCACTTACAAAATAATTTCAAACACAATCAAATTTGGAGCTTAATAAATTTGATTGAATAAATATTCAGACCTTATAACTAGATTAAATAGATAAAACTTTAAGTCCTCTAAAACTTTTATTTTAACTTCATCAAGAAATTCCAAATGGATCATAAGTTATAGCTCAAAAACTAAGTATTGGTTTTCCTTTTTTAATTTGAATATTCAAATTCCAACAGTCACTATTAAACATTGAACACTTTATCAACATATAATTACCTCTCATATATTGAAATAATATGCATAATCTATCTCCCTAAAAAGTATCTTGATATTTAACTATGCTAACATCTATCAATTTGACCTCATCTTGTGTTCCCTTGCAATATTAACCAAGTATGCACTGCCAGTCTCCTTAGATTAGCCAAGTCTTTATCTTGAAACACTCACCATTAGATCTTGATCATAACTCCCATGATTATGACACTTGTTACCCTCATACTCATTATAAACACTTTTATTTTATTCTATGGCCTTGTTCTATTTGGTATTCCCATGTACTTTATTGACTCTTTGATTTGTCCCACACCATTAATCTTCATAAGTATGAACCACTGCTCACCATTGATCTTCTGTTAGATTAGTGAGCTTGTGACACTTATCTCTAGTGCATGAAACCTTTGAAATGTTGACTTAATATACACCGTTAATCACAATATGTATGATTAAGTGATCATAATTGGATCTTCTAGACCAATGACCTCAAACTTTAATGTGATTAAACTTGACAGTCTCTGGCCCATCATAGTCTACTAGATCAACTTTGAAGCTTTATAACTTGAAATAAAAATAATTTCAAGAATCCAAATATTTAGGGTAGCTTCTTGGCACTATAGATAGCATCTTCATGTAAAAATTTGACCATTATTGACATTTTTTTATCTAAATTAAATGTACAAACTTATTGGTTCATTTATATCTGCATGATGTATAGTGATGATCTAGATTTTCTTAAGCTAAAATAAACATGTTCTTCTTTAAAAATTCCCACAAAACAAGAAAAATATTTTTAAATATATTTATGGATGCCTCATAACCTCTTCTTTGTCATTATAGACCTACACAAGTGTTATATCTCTCAAATCAATCCATCTTAACTCATATGCATCCAAATCTTGCCTTGCACAACTTTAGGCTCAAACTCATCATCATCATGACATCACCAATTTTTTAGTACATTTGACATAAATTCACACATGACATCAATATTTGACATCTATGACAACACTTGCCAATAATCTCCCCCTTTGCCATTGATGGTAACCTCTTATTTTCCTTATCCCCCTTTGTTATTGATGGAAACCTCTTCTTTTCCTTCTCCCCCTTTGACATTAATGAAAAAGTGGACTAAATATCCACCAATATCCTCTTAAAATCATGAATGTATTCAAATAAACTTATAGGTGCTTGGGATACTTACACAACTCACATGAAACAATTTTTCCCCTTTTTGACATACACCAATTTAAACTTGGGTTTATCAAATCCTTAGACCTTTTAACCTATATAACTCATAATATCCCTTTGATTATACATGAATATTCAACTAATTTTCAAAATTAATAAAAAATCTCACATATTATTCTCCTTAGATCATGAATATATCCTCAAGTCACTCAAATTGTTTGAGTTAGCTCCCCCTAGCTCTATGCATACCACTTCTTACCTTGAACTTCTCAACCATGCTCCATGATAATACCCTTATTTTATTATGCACTAATACCAATGAATAAATAACACAAAAATTATTTAATTATGATGTAACTCAAAAATAAACATTTTAAAGGGACTCCCCCTAAGATCTTTGAGCCGTTTCACCTCTTGAGCATCTTAAGATCTCTACACACCATGAAGAACCACCACACATGCTTACTAGCATTCTCACTCAAGACACCTCAAGGAATAAAAACAAAACATAATTTCACTAAACCTAAAACAAGATCCTCTACTCTAAGCCTTATTTATCATTGGACTTTACAAACTGAATAATTGAGCTCCCCCTTTGATCATGCAAACTTCTCAAGCCATCTGAGTTAGCTCCTCACAACTCCATGCTCCTCTTTATTCCAGCCTAAAAGTATCCCCCTTGATATTAATAACCAAATATCACATATATAAATTTTTATAAACCTTCATGGCCTCAAAAACATCTCAAAACACTAAACTACTTTGGGTCTTCAAACAACACCATTCTGCTTCCATACTCTCACTTGCAAGCCACCTCCAAGAATACCAAAAAATATTAAAACCACACACTAAATAGGAAATATGTTCTAAATAAACCATAAAACTTAAATTTAAATAATAATATAATTATTTTTTGGATAAATTTATTAAAAATCACTCTTCTTCATACTAGGCCTATCTAGACTCCTTATAGCCCTACCTAGAACTTGTAGAGCCCAAAAAGTTTATTAGAAATATCTTCAAGACATAAAACTTCATATGTGAATATATATAGTATACCACATAAAACACACCAATTTTCATCACCTATCTCATCCTCTATGACATACTTCCTTCATAAGCCTACTAGCCAATTAAGCCTCCATCTTGACAAAAACTTGAATAATTTGAAAACCACAATACTTGAAATCTATATGAAGCTTGATTTGAAGACCCATTTGGACCATTAAACCTATTAATAATACTAATACCTAAAATCATAATGCAAGCCACTTTTATATCATAGCCCAAAACTCTAGAATCTCAAAACAAACACAGTCAACAAACCTCCTTCTGGTCATTGCCAACCTCTAAGACTTCTTGCACACTTTGAGACAACAATCATACATTTTTGGACAAATATTTGGTCCTCCAAAACTTTGGTAACCTTGAATTCCTATACCATGGCTTTAACCTATAATAAGAAAGATAAACCTAGCAGTACACAAAAACATCCAAAAGGCACAAACATGATCATCAAGACACAAAACCACCTGAAACACATCATAAATAACTACACAGACCTTTCTAAGCACCAAACACTTTTTTAAATGCCATAAATCTCATTATTCCACATAGAAACATCCATTTTGACCTTTTAGACACTACATACACAACAAGCACTAAACTAAAATAGCAAAATCATTTTATGAGATCACTTTGACCTCATCAAAGCACATATTCCACTTAGACATACTTGCTCCAAATAAAAACACCCTTAAAATACCATATTCTTCTTCAAACTAAGAAATGTCTTAATGAATCACAATAAATACTTATCTACTTCATAAGGACCTAGAATAGAGGAGCATACCAGTCCTCATTATAGGATTGAATAACCTTCTTCTTCTTCTTCTTCTTCTTCTTCATTTTTTGACTAAAAAAACTTTCTTGGCATCCATCTCTTCTTTGGTTTCCTTGACAATGCATGATCAAAACATAGGTTATTGGCATATCTATTCAACTAACACCTTCTCCTTTTTGAAAGTAGACAACAAGAACTCTTGACAATTATTAAACTCCTTCTTACCTAAAAGTTATTCAACTACAACAAATAAACCATTAGATTGAGATCCTTCTTTCAAATTCTCCTTGGCCTTGAATGGTATAACTACTTGACTATTAGATCATCCACCTTCTTTTCCATTTGTATTTATATCAATCTTTCTTGGAACTCTTAAGACATCTCCAAAACTTATTATTTTTCCATAATATCAAAATTTTGATCCTTGAACTCAATAGGACTAGCCTTCACTACCTTAGGTTTCCACATCATGTTTTAACATTTGATATGCTTTCCAGGAGTCTCTTCCTTCTTCAGATGACTTGAGGGCTTGTCAAATTTTCTAGGACAAAGTATAAAAATATGACCTTTCTTATCACAAATGAAAAAAATAACATCATTTATACCTTTTGATAGATTTAAAATGTGATCAATCTTTGGCCAAAAACTCCTTCAATAATAGCTCCATGAATGTCCATACTTGACTAACTTCCTTCTATAGTCCTTATCTCTATGACCATACTTATTAAATGTATAAAAATGACCATTAAATAAACTAACATAACTTAAAGCATTTGGTTGTCTAACATACCTTCTTGAATTGTTTTCAAAGATTGCATTCTTCTTAGCTTGATTAAGCTTTACATGCTTCTTTTCTAGCTTGTCTAACTTGTCTATGAGTTTTTCATTCTATAATCTCAAGGAATAATTATTATTATTCAACTCATCATTCTTACTTTGCTTTGAACTCACCTTGGTATTGGCTTCTTCTAATTGAGTCTTGATATATCTACACTCTTCTTCTCTTGATTTTAGGCTACCATTTGAAACCTCTAATTGACTTCTGAGATATTTGATGACCTTCTTATCCTCCTTGGCTTCTTTATCCATGTCATCCTTCAATCTACGTGTTTTCTCTTCAAGATACTTGATCAATGCTTGAATCTTCTTCTCATTTCTCTTGGTATTACCTAAAAAACTTCCCTCAAGAGAACTAACATGTACTTCAAGACCTTTGATCACATACCTCATCTTGTGATTCCTCTTTATGAGCTTAGCTTCTAGATTTGCTTATTCTTCTCACTATTACATAAAACTTCTTCTTCTCCATTGTCATTGCAAACTTCTTCATCATACATGATGTCATTTTATTTTGAATATTTTTTCTCTTTTGAACTCAAACTTGTCTTGGTATCTTCTAGTTAAACTTTGAGATCATTGATAATGTTTTCATCTTATTTGTCATATTTTTTCAAATTACATATCTTCTCTTCAAGTACCTTGATCATATCCTTCCACTATTGATTCTCTTTCTTTAATTGATTAGCCATCTTATGCTACTTAGGATCTCCTTCAAGATGTTAAGCTTCCTCCAAAGGACCTACTCTGATACCAATTATTAGAGGTACAATATGATTGAGAGGGGGGGTGAATCATAGAACCAACATTTCATTTTTTATCACTTATCATTCATTCATTAGAATTCATGAATCAACATAATAATCATATGTGACTAGATTACCATCAAAGTAAGGAGACCACATACAAAGCATAAATAAGAGAATATCATCATAATACAATATCTAATGTGGGAAACCCTCATGGGAAAAAAACCCCACTCTCAATCTCGTAAACACATGGAATAACTATCCTATAATGTATTACAAACATGAGACTTTAGTGGAACACCCATTCCACAAGGAGCACTTGCCCTTAGGATGGTCAAGTCCTTCTGACCTATATTTAGTGGAACACCTACTTCACAAGGAGCACCTATCCCTAGGATGGTCAAGTCCTTCTAACCTAGATGTTGAGCACCCTAACAACACCTATGATATGAATATATCTTGAACATGATTTTTTTGCCAATATGATGGAGATACAATGTATATCAGCCCCCTTCACTTATTCACACAACTACAAACATCCAAAACCACCTTTTAGATCACTCTACACTTCTCAGTAAAAATTCTATCACAACCTTAACAACATGACCAAATGGTCATACACATAGTCCACACCCTAATCTACCTCTCAAATCAACCACCAAGCTTACACAAACATCATCTATCCTTTACTCACACTCAAGGCATCCAAAACATCATTTTGGATCACTCTAAACCTCTTCGCTCATCCTCAATCTTAAAACCTACAAGAGAAATATTTATAATATCATAAAAATGACCTATAAGTCATACACATAATCATCAAACTACTCTACTTTGTAACCCATCCACTAGGTACACTCCCTTTCTTTGATCCTTCACTCCAAAACACTCACACATGCACCTCTTTCAAAAGTATTCAAACCTATAAGAGAATTTTTTATGACATTATAAATATGACCTATATGTCATAAACATATTCATCAACCTAATCTATTATTTAATCCATCCACTAGGCACACTTACCTACTTCACCTCTCAACTCTATACTCTTCCTCCACTTAGAGCCCCTTCTTTTATCTCTAGAAATCATCACCTTTGATTTCACCTTTTATAGAGACGTCATGATTATTAACTTCTTGGTTAGACATTAGACATGCCTTAACCCTAAAGGCTTCTATCACATTAAGACTCATCTCAATACCATCCTCATAGGTTGGCCATAGCATCCATGGGTCACCCTTAAGCAACTAAACCTTTAAATTAGGCCTTAGTATCCATTATAGGTCTCATGAAGACCTATTCATCCATTTATCACTTCAAAGAGAAAATTTGAAATGCAAGACCACTTCTAAATGCACAGGTCCACTCTACATGACCTATTAAAATATTCAAATGATTACAATCATCATTACATACTTTTATGTATGTTCAATCTAATCAGACATTAGCCTTGTACACAAGAACAACATGAATGAACAAACAATCATATTTTAATAATTTTTTCATAATAAATATGGATTTCTCAAACGTTCAAAATCCATACATATCATCCTTTGGGAATATAAAACACTCTCCAATGGATCAGTCTCCTTTAGATATTCAAATACCATCAAAACAACTTAAATATGCTTCTTGGGTCACTTACAAAACATGGTCAAACTCATAATTAAATTTGGAGATTAATAAATTTGATTTTATAAAAATTCATACCCTATAACTAGATTCATTAGATTCATCTTGAATTCCTCTACAACTTTTATTTTTAATGAATCAATAAATTTGTCTTGGATCAAAAGTTATGTCTCAAAAACTAAGAACTAGTTTTCCTTAATTAATTTAAATATTAAAATTCAAATGGTCACTATTAAACATTGAAAACTTTGTCAACATCTAGTTACCTCTCATATATTTAATGAATACAAATCATTTATCTTCCTCAAAAGTAGCATGATCTTTAACTATTCTGAACATATGTCAGTTTGACCTCATCTCATGCTCCCATACAATATTGACTAAATACGCATCATCAGTCTCCTCAGATTAGCCAAGTATTTATCTTGAAATGCTCACTATTATATCTTGATCATAACTCCCATTACTATGAAACTTATAACCCTCACATACCTTCTAAATACTTTGTTAACTTTCCATGTACTTGTTCCACTTGGTAATCCTATATGCTTTTTTGACTCTTGGACTTGTCTCACACTGTTGATCTTCATAATTATTGTCACTTGGATTTAAACCCTTTGAGGAGATGACTCAGATATCCTCATAAAATCATCACAATGGAAACATCTCACTTATTGTGGGTAGTCAATTTGTTGAGATGAATCTCTAGAATGAAGGGCTAGCTCCCTAGATGTGTGTTGAAATGCTTTCACCTATACTAAATGATTGTTTATGGAGAAAAGGAATAGAGTTGACATGAAATGAAACCTATTATAATGGGTGATTCACCAAGATGTTTACCATAATACTATTGTAGTCCATCACTTTGAGATAAATCATACAACACTAATTTAAGAGTCCTAAAGTGCACTAACATCAATATTTCAATATGAAGGTGCCATATATGAATACTATCCAAGGTAAGTGGAAACATAGATCATTTTTAGATGATAATAATTAATTTTACACTTAATAAAATTTTAATACACTTAAAAACACTTCATATGACCTAATAGGCATGAAATCACTTGCATCAAACATGGAAGGATTGAGAGAAAGCAAGGATAAATGAATCTCTTAGCCATTCACTATACATCTTTTTGCATAATTTAACAAGATGATATATGAACTAAAAAATAAATTTAATTTATTTTATAAGGCAATTAAATGTTAAAACTAGAGGGGATTAACCATACCTGGTGTGGTATTATATTACAAAGGCCAAAATGGTAGCTCTTATAGAACTTGAGAGAGAGAGAGAGAAGAGGAGATAAGTTCAAGGGTCAAAATGATACTTGTCAAGATGATAAAATTAGTTACTTGTGAATGAGAATAGGATATGGTATGAACCATGAAATCTAACTAAGTACAAGTTTTCACACAAGGCATAAAACTTATAAAAAGTGGCATGAAACCCCTTGTGTTGGCTTAGAAAAACTACTTTCATGATTGGTCATGTTTGAATGCCTCATAACTAACTAGTAATAGGTAAAATGATTATAAATAATGGTAAGGTTATTATTAATTCCTCTCCATTAATTATTTATAGGTTTGGTCATATGGAATTACCTAAAAGTGATCCATTATCATCTACAGTCTGAAAAACTCCTCCTTCATGCACCTTGCACACTTGTCATCAAATTTGGATTTATTTTCTCATGAAAATACATGAGATTTAGTTTATGACAATTTTTAATTCCATTTATTTCCTTACAATCATTAGTAACACATTAAAATCACCCCACTTGAAGTTTTCCACCCTTCTCACTAGCTTATCTAATATGCCAGTTTTGACTAGTTGAGATGAGAATTCTAGTTTGGATACTTAGGATTTTTTTATTGAAATTAAATAACCATAAGGATTTATAACAAGTATAAATCTTCCCCAAAAATTAATTTCACCTATTGAAACCTCTTGAAACCTTTAAAACATAAAAAATGGTCAAAAATACCTTATTTTGTACACTTTTCATATAGTTTTATATGGTCTAAAAGCATGGGAAGTAGAGTGATGGAGTCATATATAATTTAAAATCATCATATTGGTTAAATTGGTCCATTATATTATCTATCCTACTCCATTTCTACAATTGGTCACTGGTAAGGGCTTGTAAGGGTTTTAGTTTGTTTCCACCCTTAAGCTTTGTTCATAAAGCTATGACATCCAAATTGAAAAAAAGTTCCACTAATTAATAGTTCAAAACCTTAATAAACATCCCTAAACTCCTATTTCCTACATGAAAACCCTCCAATAAGATGTGAGCATCTAGACTTGCCTTATCGAGCTACTTTCTCTAATTTTCATAGCCGTGATGTTTCTCTCAAGCCAAAATTGTCTCTCCTAACATTTTATATACAAGGTTAAGTATTTTAAACATATAAGGTGACACAATGAACATTTTTCACTTTTTTATAAGACTTTATTCAAGGCTAGAGAGGAAGCTGACTATCCATTTGACACTAGGTCTAAACCTTGCCTTTTAGGCTTGACTGCACCTTAGAGATTAAAATTAATTTTGATGGTTTTAATTGAATTTAGATAGATAAAAAACATATAATATGATCATATAAACAATTTAAAACAAGGTATAAATCATACTTAATTATAGAAGTGTGAATGACCCTTCATTTGGGCATTAGGCCAAAAACTGCCAAGTGTGCTTGATTATAACCCCTAAGGGTTTATACATTAATATTGAAAATAAAAATTATTTTATTTATTTCCCATGTTTTTATATGTTTATTAAATATTAATAAACCTTATTTTAAGTTTAAAATATCTCTTGACTCAGCTAGCTATCTCCACCTTCCAAAACTATAGGTTTGTGCACCTCGGGTAGTGCCCTCTGCTTGAGATAAAATAGAGGGAAATTCCCCTATTTCTATAGGAAAAAAAAGTATTATATTAGTTTAAATATATTTTAATTAACTTATAGACAAAATTTTATCTCTTATTCATCTCATATGACCTTTCAAATCTTCAATTTCCCAAAACTGGTTTCTACGCAAAAGGACTATGCATGGTTTCAAGGAATGAACTATGTATGTTATGTTTAGATCTCCCTTCTTATAATAGTTTCCAATATGAGAATTAAATAGGAAAATTTATTCATGATGAATTTTTTTTTAAACTTAAAAAACTAATCAACCTCCGATGTTATCCCCTCACTCCTTGACTGGGACAAGACTGAGTTTCCCTTTTTGACTATGTTATTGACTTTGAGAAAAAACTATATGTGGTTATGAGTGGTTTAAAGCCTAGGTATGGTGATTGAATATTTTAATAATATTATAATGAATATATCCCATCATTTCCATGATGATTCAAGTTACATTCATACCTTTATATGATTTAAACTACTTACTTAGGCTCACTCTTCCACTCAGTCATAATTGATTGTGTTTTTTGCCTTGGAGAACCCCTATAGATGGTCTTGCATAGTTTTAAGAATTTAGGACATTTTAAAATCCCATTAAATGTTCCCATGGTTATATATCAATGAATTTAACCTATTCATTTCATATTTATGCTAAGTTCATATCAAGGATCCTAATTTTATCACTCTCTACCCCTCACAATCAACTATAATTGACTGTGTGGGGCCTGTAGGTGCCTTTTATCTAATCTAGGACTTGAAGAGAATGAATACATATTTAATTAAAGATTTATACACAATTTATACTCTATTAATTCATTACATCATTTAAAATACACTTTAAACTCTCAAATAGTATACCCTTGGACTGTGTTTTTGCCTTTGACAGTAACCCCTACCTATAGGTGCATGTTTGTGAGGAATAGGGAAACTATAGGTACCAATGGAAGACCCAACACAGTATAACATTCCATTTTGATGATCCATACGTAAAATTTATCTTTTCAACCTTTTGGAAACATTCACACAAGTGTCAAGGACTAGTTGTAATTTGGGTGGAGAAAGGTTCTTTTGGACTCAAGACTGCAGATAATATTGACTATTTTTATTGATTTTTAGGCAACCTTAGAGTCTCCAAAAACCAATTTCCATTAACTCATATCCCTAAAAACTTTTCTAAGTCATTATATATTCTATAATATACAATAAAAATCCATTATAATTCCTTAAATGTTCTCATATCTTTTTCATATGATGCCCACAAAACCTTCTTAGACCTTTGTTTTACAATTTTGGGGACAAAGGGCCAAAACTAAGTCATTATCATTAGAGGTGGTTTTCAACTTGGTTTGGCCATATATCACTTTAAAAAGTCTATCCTAATGTTTTAATCCTACCATGACCTCAATAAGGTCTCAAACACTTATTTAAACACTTTAGAATGGCCTCTTCACTCTCTATAGTACCACCTATAGGTGGTTGCATTCCATGTACAATTAGTGAGTACAACTTGGGTAGTATGCATTGCCTTACCCACCAATAGATTATATATTCATTAAAATTCTCCCAAAATTACTCCTCACATCTCAAATGGTCTGAAACAAATGTAAACATGCCCTATTCAATGTGGAATTCTTTTCCAAGCACTTGTAGATGCTCATTAATGGCAGACTGTGTATAAAAGTTGCCCATGACTGTAACCATCCCATTTTCTTTCACCATATGGAAACTTAGTCACTTTTCCATGTTTTAAAGATATATAGTAACATTTTAAAACTTTGTATCACTCCAGTAACATGATTTATAACTATTTATAGCTCCAAATTGACTGTATGGTAAAACTATGGCAATTGACTATACGACACTCAAAGACTACACTTTCATGGACATTGATTTGAGAATTAACTTGAGATGAAATGAGGTAATTTAACCACATTGGAAAAATTAAAAATAACCTATAAAAAAACCCCTAGACCCATTGTCAAAACATGAAATCTTGATCATGGTGAAAAATTGCCTATTGTACAAAAAAATGCTTCCTCTTATAACCTGAGATTATTAGCATATCAAAATACCTTGAACTAATAAAACAAACATGGAAAAAATTAGGGAAGGAATCAAACATGTTTTGGAACTAATATCAACAACTAGTTCATATAGAATTACTCAAACCAAGGCAAAACCTATAGGCTACATAGATTAATAGGCAAAAAAACATAGTCAACTTCATGAGGATGGTTCATGAAGCACAAGACACAATTATTAAAAATATTTATATGTAAATTAATTTATCTGAATTTACTACAACCTCCCAAAAGCATTTGATCTGAAACCTCTTCTATTGGTTGTACCAAGTACAAAATTGAAGACTGTTTTTGCTTGCCAAGAAGGGTGAAAAAAGAGAAGAATGATTTTGGTCTAAAAATGGAACTTTTAGAGAAAATAAAATGTTGAAATAATCTTGAGGAAGTTTTAGTGACATTCCATGATGTTATTACATGTGTCACACTTCCCCATGGGCTGTACAAGTGCCAAACTCACATTTTTTATCAAGAAAATTACCCTTTTTTTAGGAACCTACCACTTTTCAATTAGTTTTAGATAATTAAGACAAAACAAGACACATCAGGCATGGAATCACCTTTTATAACCTTCACACTTCCCAATAAATCTATACAATTCATTAAATACCCAATTTTGACCCATAAAATGACTCAAAAGGACATGTTGGCTAATAAAATTAATGACCAAGGCTAATATAATATTAAAAAACTATTATATATCTTATTAACAAACATTAAACCCCATAAAAATCTTAAAACTCAAGTTTTTACCTAGGGGTGCCCCAATTTGACCTAAAAGCCAAATTTGGTTAACAAATTGGTGACTCATAGGGGTAATATGCCACTATACTAACTAGAGCAGTAGCCTTATCAATCCATTGGGATATGGAGTCACATGTACATGAATTTTTACATACACCTTGACTTTAACAACACAAAAAACACAAAACACAAGTAAAAACCAAAAAGAAGCAACACACAAGATAAGAAACTAAGCAAGCACACTTGTCTTTCATGAGCACTTCTGGAACACACACACACCAAATTAAACAAATGACTCAAACACTAACTAACCTGAGACAAAAAAACCATCTTGGATCAAAGGGAAAGTTTTAAACCTTCCTTGCTTCATGATATGAAATATTTAGTGAGACATTTAGCCTTTTGTCCATTATCATTGATGTCTCCACTTCTTCATGGTGTTTTCCAACTTCATTAACATGATATTCAATGAAAAATAAGTAGTTCCATCTAATTTTACCAAATAAATTAACTCCTCTTGTATCTAAATAGTCTCATTCTTCTCATGAACTTAGTTTGTGATGTGCAAGTTTGACAACATGACAATCCTTTTTGCCTTGTCCTCCTCCTTGACATAGTGTGATTGATGTTTGGAAGCACCAAGATTCTCTCCACCATGTTCTCACATCCCTGAATATGGTTTTACTTGATATGAATATATTGAATATCTTCTAGGCATAACAAGATCTATCTTGACATCACTATTCATGTCTACAACTTATTGTATATTAGCATCATCAAGTGACTTCATGACAACAGGTTCTTGACCAACAGAAAGAACTTCATTTTTATGTCTGATTGAACATTCAATATCATGCTTAGATTCATTATCAAACTTTTCATTAGCTATTCAATCTTTTATAGAGGAAAAAACTTTACCCAACCTATCAAATTCTTCACATTTGGCATTGAACTTATACCATAAATCTTCCTCCTCATGAATGACATCTTCAAGAGTTATTTCTTCTACTTTGGTTTCATGACACTCTCTTAAGACTGCCACTTCTTGAAGATTTATTTGAACTTGTTCTACATCCTTGATAACACATTAATTTTCATTCTTGAGATGGTCATCCACAACCTCAAGATTAAACATGGAGTCTTCTTCAAATACTTCCTTCTTTAAGTCTTATCCACATTCATCATGGATACACATCCCTTCAAATAAGGAGGCAAAAGCTTGTGGATTGTCCTTTTGTTCACTAAGGGGAGTCCCTATGATGATTTATTCCTCATTGTTACTCATGAGATCCTCTTGATAAACCATAAGTTGAGCTTGCTCTTATTCACTTGCTTCTCTCAAGATAGTCTCTTCTTCAATAAGGGGTGAGGTGGAAAGATTATGGATAGGCACATGTATTTGAGGTGAATGATTTGGAATATAAGGTGTAGTGTGAGTTGAATGAGTTATAAATGGAGTGTGGGATGAAGGAGAAGGCTTATGAGTGGGTTTGGAAAAAATAAATGCACTAGTAAGTTCATATGGAAGTGAGTTCTTAGGCTAATTAGAAGGAAAAACACCTACATGAGTAGGAGATCTACTTTTCCAATGATATCCTTGTGTGTAATTCATGGAAACATCTAATTTCATATGAAAATATTCATAAGAATACTCTTGAAGCTGATAGGCATCATGATATGAATAATAAGGTTCATATTAGGATTGATAGAGAGGTGTTTCTTAATAGTTCTCTTGGTAGCTATACTGATAGGGTTGTTAAAAAATATAGTGTCCATATTAAGAGGGGAATGAAGGGTTATAGGACTACCAAAAGTATTCTTCTTTAATGGGATGATACACTTCATGTTGGAGATGGTACACTTCATGATAGGGCTGATTAAGAACTTGTTCTTGTTGATAAGGGATGGCATAAGCTGGAAATGTCTCACCAACTTGTGTAAAATAGAACTCAATACCAAGGTTAACCATGGAACTTAATTAAGAATAAATAACATAAATAATTCTCATAAAAAATATTCAAAAGGAATACCTAGGCTACTAGACCAACTGATGAAATCTTGGAGTCGTCATTGATGCTTAGATAGATGCCTTGAAAGGCTAATTGTTGAAAGACAACTCCAAGAATATTTTAACCTCTTGGAATAAGAGTCCCACTAGACATACAAAAAAATATTTTCACATGGATTTACACCATTTTAGGAGATAAATCATCTCTCCTCATCCAATTGGCATAATGGAAACATATCACTTGTTATGGGTAGTCAATTTGGTAAGATGAATATCTAGAAGGAAGGGCTAGCTCCCTAGATGTGACTTGAAATGCTTTCACCTATCCTAACTAATTATTTATGGAAAAAGGGATAGATTTGAAATGAAGTGAAACATATTATAAGGTGTTATGTACAAATATGTTTACCATATGACTATTGTATTCCATTACTTTGAGACAAAGCATACAACACTAATTTAAGAGTCTTAGAGTGCACTAACATCAACATTTCAATATGAAAGTGCCATATATGTAGACTATCTAAGGTAAGCAAAAGCAAATTTTTTTTTTAAGATTTTAATACTTCATTTTAAACTTAAAAACATGTACATTGACTTCACAACACTTCATATGACCTGCTAGGCATGGAATCACTTGCATCAAACATGGAAGAATTGAGAGAAAACAAGGATAAATGAATATCTCTTAACCACTCACTATACATCTCTTCACATAATTTAAAAATATTATATATTAACTCAAAACTAAACTAATTTTATTATCTAAGTCAGTTAAAATGTCAAAACTAGTAGGGTTTCACCATACCTGGTGTGGTATTAAATTACAAAGGCCAAAATGGTAGCTCTTATAGAACTTGAGAGAGAGAGAGAGAAGAAGAGAGAAGGTCAAGGGTCCCAAAGACACTTGTAAATATGAGAGAATTATTTACTTGTAAATTATAAGAGTATATGGGATGAAACATGTAATTTTAGGAGGTACAAGTGTCCACACAAGGCATAAAACCTATGAAAAGTGGCATGAAACTCCTTGTGTTGGCTCAAAAAAACTACCTTCATGATTGGTCCTATTTTAATGCCTCATAACTAACTAATAAAAATTAAAATGATTTTAAATAAGGTTAATGGTCTTAGGAATTCCTCTCCATGTAATGGTTGTAGGCTTGGTCATATGGACTTACCTGGAAGTGAGCCATCATCATATGTAGTCCAAAAAACTCTTCCTTCTTGTACCCTACAAACTTGTCCTCAAATTTGGATTCAATTTCTCATGAAAATACATGGTATGGAGTGTATTATAAGTTTAAATACCCTAAATTTCCTTATAATCATTAGGAACACCTTAAAATAACCCCACTTGAGGTTTTCCACCCTTTGCACTAGCTTGTCCAATATGCTAGTTTTGGCTAGCTAAGATGAGAGCTCTAGTTTGGATACTTAGGAGTTTTTTATAAAAATTAAATGACCATAAGGAGTTATATCAAGTATAAATATTCCCTCCAAACTTAATTTCATCTATTTAAACCTCTTGTAACCTAAAAACACTAAAAATGGTCAAAAACACCCTATTTTGCACCCTATCTATATAATTATGTATAGTCCAAAAGCATGAGAAGTATCTTGAGGTATTATTATGCATTTAAAATCATAATATTGATCAAAATATTTCATTATATTAGATATCTAACTCCATTTCTCCAAACTAGTCATTGGTAAGGGTTTGCAAGGGTTCTAGCTTATTTCTACTCTTAAACTTTGTTCATAAAGCTCTGATGTCAAAATTGAAAACAAATTCCAAAAATTCATAGTTAAAGATCTTAATAAATATCCATGAAATACTCTTGCCTCCATGCAAACCCTCCAAGAAGATGTGAGCATTTAGACTTGCCTTATCGAGCTCCTTTCTCTAATTTTCATAGGCTTGATGTTACTCTCAAGATAAAATTGGCTCACCTAATGTTTTATATGCACGTTTAATGTTTTTAAACATATGAGGTGACCAAATTAAAAATTTTAATCTTTTTATAATACTTTACTCAAGGCTAGATAGGAAGCTGACTACCCATTTGGCACTAGGCCTAAACCTTGCCTTTTAGGCTTGATTGCACCTTAGAGCTTAGAATGACTTTTAATGGTTTTAATTGCCTCAAAATTGTGAAATAAAATATATTATGATATTATAAAAAATTTAAAACAAATTATAAATCATACTTAGGGATAGAAGTGTGACTAACCCTTTATTTGGGCATTAGGCCAAAAACTGCCTAGTGTGCTTAATTGTAACCCCTAGGGGTTTAGATATTCCTATTGAAAGTAATAATGATTTTATTGATTTTTAATGTTTTAATATGTGTATTATGGCTTCATAAACCTTATTTTAATTTCCAAATATCTCTTTATTCATCTGACCATCTCCACCTTCCAAAACTATAGGTTTGTGCACTAGGGAAGTGCCCTTTGTCTAAGACAAAAAGGGGGAACTTCCCCTCTTTGTCTAGTAAAAAAAGTATATAATGAGTTTATATATGTTTTAATGACATTTTAAATAAAATTTATCTCCTGTTCATCTCATATGACCTTCTAAATCTTCAAGTTACTAAAACTGGTTTCTACACAAAAAGGACTGTGCAGGGTTTCAAGGAATAGACTGTGTATGTTATTTTTAAATCTCCCTTCTTCTCATAATTTACCATATGAGAGTTACATGGGATAATTTGGTCATGATTAATTTTTTTTTTAACTTGAATAAATCACTTAACCACTTATGTTTTCCCCTCACTCCTAGATTAGGACAAGACTGAATTTCCCTTTTTGACTATGTTTTTGCCTTTGAGGGAAAAGTTGTAGTTGGTTGTGCATGGTTTAAAGCCTAGGTATGGTGATTGAAGGTTTTAATTAGATTTTAATGAATAAAATCCAAAATTTCCATTATAATTCAATTTAAATTCATACCTTGATATGATTTCAATTGCTTGCTTAGGCTCACTCTTCCACTCAGTCACAATTGACTATGTTTTTTGCCTTGGAGAACCCCTATAGATGATCTTGCATAGTTTTAGGCCATTATGACATTGAAAAATCCAATTAAATGTTCCCATGGTCATATATTAGTTAATTTAACATATTAATTTCATATTTAGGCTAAGTTCATATCAAGGATCCTAATATTCTCACTCTTTGCCCCTTATAGTCAACTATAGTTGACTATGTAGGGCATGTAGGTTCCTTTTATATAATCTAGGCCTTGAGGAGAATGAGTACATATTTACTTAAAGATATATACACCATTTATACTCTATTAATTCATTTCATCCTTTCACATACACTTTAAACTCTTAAATAGTATACCCTTGGACTATGTTTTTGTCTTTGACAGTAACCCCTACTTGTAGGTGCATGATTATGAAGAATAGGGAACCTGTAAGTGCTAATGGAAGACCCAAAAAAGTATAACATTACCTTTTGATGATACCTAGTTAAAATTTATTCTTTAAACCATTTAGAAACAATTATAAAAGTGGCAAGGTCTAGTTGTAATTTGGGTGGAGAAAGGTCCTTTTGGACTCAGGATTGTAGATAATATTGATTATTTTTAGTGTTTTTTAGGCAACCTTGGGGTCTCCAAAAACCAATTTGCATCAGATCATTACAATCCAACTTTTCCAAGTCATTATATATTCTATATGATATAAGGAAAATCTATTATAATGCCTCAAATTCTCTCATATCTTTGTCATATGATGTCCACAAAACCTTCTTGGACCTTTGTTTTGCAATTTTTGGGACAAAGGGCCAAAACTCAGTCATCATCCTTAGAGGTGGTTTTCAACTTGTTTTGGCCATATATCACTTCAAAAAAGTTTATAATAATGTTTTCATCCTAACATGGCCTAAATAAGGGCTCAAAAACTTATTTAAACACTTCAGAGTGGCCTTTTCACTCTCCTTAGTACCACCTATAGGTGGTTGCATTCCATGTATAGTCAATGAGTACAACTTGGGTAGTATGCATTGCCTTACCCACCAATGGATTATAGACTCATTACAATGCCCCCAAATGTACTCCTCACATCTAATTTTCTTTTTTTTTAAATGTAAACACATCCTATTCAATGTGGAGTTATTTTTTAAAAACCTATAGATGCTCACTATTGTCAGAATATGTATAAAAGTTGCCCATAATGGTAACCATCCCCTTTTCTTACACCATATAGAAACTTAGGCACTTTTACATGTTTAAAAGAGATATATAAATTTTTTAAAACTTATTATGGATCCATTAACATGATTTATAACTATGAATAGGTCCAAATTGATTGTGTATGGTGGTTCTATGGCAATTGACTATATGGCACTCAAAGACTACACTTTCATGGACATTGCTTGGAGAATTAACCTGAGATAACATGAGATAATTTTATCACATTGGAAACATGAAAAATAACCTATCACAACCCCCTAGATCCATTTTTAAAACATGAAATCTTGGTCATGGTGAAAAATTACTTGTTGCATAGAAAAGTGCTTCCTCTTGCAACCTAAGATGATTAGGATATCAACACACATTAAAATAATTAAAAAAAATATGGAAATAATTATATAAGGAAACCAGAAATTATTTGGAACCAATATCAACAACTATTTAGTATGTAATTTCTCAAACCAAGGTAAAATCTATAGGCTACATAGATTAGCAGGTAAAAAAAGATAGTCAGCTTCATGAGGATGGTTCATGAAACATAAGCTACCACTCTTAAAAATATTTATATGTAAATTAAGGTATGTAAGTTTAATAAAACCTACCAAAATCATCTAATTTGAAACCTCTTTTTCTAGCTATACCAAATACAAACCTAAAGACTAATTTTACTTTCCAAGAAGGGTGAAAAAGGAGTATAATAATTTTTGGCCAAAAATGGCACTTTAAAAACAAAAAAAACATGGAAATAATCTTGATTAATCTGAAGGTAAATTACATGATCGTATTCCATGTGGCACACTTACCCGTGGGTTGAACAAGTGCCAAACTCACCTTTTTTCTCAAGAAAACTACCCTTTTTCTAAGGGAATTGCCACTTTTTAGTTGGTTTTATTTAATTAGGACATAATAGGACACATGGGGCATGAAATAACCTTTTACAACCTTCAAAATTCATAATAAATCCATACAAATCATTAAATTGCCAATTTTGACCCTTAAAATGACTCAAAAAGACATATTGGCTAATAAAATTAATGACCAAGGCTAATATAACATTGAATAACATTAAATGACTTATGATATACCTTATGAACAAACATTAAACCCCCTAAAACACTTAAAACTATGTTTTTACCTAGGGGTGCCCCAATTTGACCTAAAAGTCAAATTTGGTCAATAATAAGTATGAACTGTCACTCTCCATTTATCTTATATCAAATTAACGAGCTTATGACACTTGTCACAAACACATGAAAACTTTAACATGTTGACTTCATACACACCATTGATCTAAATATTCATGATTAAGTTCTCACTATTTGATCTTCTAGACTAGTAACATCAGACTTGAACATGATTAAACTTGATGGTATGTGGCCCATCATAGTCTGTTAGAGCAAATTTTGAGATTTATAGCTTGAGCTAGAAATCACTTCAAGACTCCAAATTTTTATGTTATCTTCTTGTAAATATAGACAAAATATCCATGTAAATATTTGACCTTTATTAACTTTTTTTTACCTAAATTAAATGCACAAATTTACTGGTTCATACATATCTACATGATTTACAGTGATGGTCTGGCTTCTCATAAGCTAGAATATGCATGTTCTTTACAAATGATCACAAAACAAACTAGAGTTTTTCAAAGATGTATATGGATAACTCAAAACCTCTTATTTGTCCTTATAGAATTAACAAGTGTCATATCTCTCCAAGAAATCCATCTTAACTCGTATGCATCCAAATCCTACTTTATACAACTTTAAGCTCAAACTCATCATCATCATGACATCACCACTTTGTAATTACCTTTGGAATAAATGCACACATGACATAAATATTTAAAATCAATGATAACACTTTATAACAAACCAATATCCTATAAAGATATATTCTTGTACTTCAAGACCTTTCTCATCTTTATTATCAGCTACAACCTCAATAAATAATACTTCTTCTAGGCATGATCCTTTGATATTCATGGAATTTTGAGTGATCCCACAATGCTTATTAGCTATTAAAATCTCATCAATCTATTTAATGAGCTCTACATACTCAATCCAGGCTACATCATTGTCCTCTATGAGTTTCTCTTATTCAATTTCCTCATGTGCATGATATTCAATAAGTAATGTAACTTTAAAAAAGTCTTCAATATCTTGAAATATAATAATATATTTCTTCCAATCATCCTTATGTTGTTGATTTTGATCAATGAGATCAAGACCAGCTAGAAAGGCATCTTATTCTTCCTCTTCAAGGGTCATATGGCTGCCAAGATTTTTATAACTTGATATGCAATCATGATGTGGTTCTAAGGTAGCTCCTTCAAGTTCATATTATTTCTCTTTTGATTTGATTCTGATGTTCAAATTCTCAAGGGGTTATTCTTGTAACATATGCTTCTCTTGGGTGCCTTTTTCAACTTGAACATATTCTTCCACCACACCAAATGGTAGTTCTTCAAGTAAACTTGTGTCTTCTTCCATAAGCTTAACACTCTCATTATTTTCATCATTCTCCATTGGGTTTGAAACCATATGAAATCCCTCAAGAAAATATTTTAATCTTTTATTATCCCCTTCCTGTTTAAGGTTTTATTCATGTGACTAAACTTTTTTATTTTTATAATCATCCTCAATGGAGTAAGGGAGTTCATCTAGGATGTTTGCCTTATCTTGGCCCCTAGGAACATTTTGGGGGCCTTCCAAATATATGTTTACAATAGGAAAAATTTGAACACCTTAATTATATACCTCTTGAGTAACATTTTCATTTGCTACTAAATTTTACTTGACATATATTATCACTTCACCAGGTTTTTCTTCTTTTAAATATATTTTTTCCACCTAAATGGTACACAGATCAAGCATTTTGTAACTAGGACACTTGGTCTAAGAAGGATACCATGTGTCCATGGCTTCATCAAGTTTTTGTCCTTCCAAGTATTCATTTTCATTTAGCTTCTCCTCATCTTCTCTCTAAACCATATGTTCTCCCTTAAACAGGTAGATGGTAGGAGGGAAAGAATGTCCAATTGGCGGAGTTAGAACATAAGGATTTATAGGCTACTCTTGAGTGAGTTTAAGGGGTGAATATGACTCTTCAAACTTGGTAACTTTGGAGCAATGGGATCATTGAAGGGATTTAGAGGAAGAGGGATGGAAATTTAGGTTAAGGTGTGCTTATTTTTTCCCTTCCACTTGGTAACTATCATTCCAAATTATGATGTTTAGCAATTATTTCAACTTGAGGGGTGATTTGGAAACATGGGAACTTCCTAGGATTGATTATAAAAACCCTTACCTCTTATTATTTTTGACTTACCATTGGAGGAGTAGTCTAAGGATATTGACATGGGGTAGAAGGAGGTGGAGTCTCATAAGATTGGTTGCATTGATATTAATGCTCCTTCAAGGCCAATATCTCACTAGCAATTATTTAAATCATGTTTTTTAATTCCAACTCATCAAATAAACTAGGTGTATCATGAAAGGGTGGTTTGTAAGGGAAAGAGGGGGTAGTAATTTTGATATAAATGCTACCAATGGGGATGATAGGTCTCACAAGGAGGGTCAGGGTAATGTTCTTAGCATTAAATAGGATGATAAAGTTTATAAGGCTATTGAGTTATGTGGTTGGGCTTCCTAGGGGGATGGTAAGGAGTATCATAGAACTGATGTGATCCATCATGATATTGATAGGGGTATATATATATATATATAGATATGATTTATAAGGCTCTTAGTGAGGCTATTATAGGTCATCATAGGGGTGATAAGGAATTGTAAAACATAAATCTCCTCCATATCTAGCCATAAAATGTCATGAGGTAAATAGAAAATAATAAAACTATCAACAATAGTTGTTCTTACCCTTGGGTGAAGAATTTTTTATAAACCTTGGCATGAGATCTTGAGTGTTAATCTAATACTAAAATGTTTGTAGCTCCTTGAGGTCACCGAGTAATGAGAGTGTAGTTTCTCCAACTTTTTTTTTGAATCCTAGTCCCATAGGGAATGCCAAAAACTATTATCAATATATATTTTACCCTTTGAGGTAGTGTTGTTTTAAACCTTCCTCATCTTGCTGATACAATGGGATCAACTCTAGGTGTGGGTAGCCTAGTTAGTGAGGTGAACCTCTAGTTTTGGGCTAGCTCCCTTGGTACATCATCTATGGCTCAATTCCTAAACCTACTAACTTTTTTATGAAAAGGGATAATAAATGCATAAAATAACCTAATATATGTTATTTCTACTTTATTTGAATCTTCAAAACACTTATGAACCAGACAAGGACTCGTGAATAAACCATTCTCTCCAAGAGACTTATAAACTTCAATACTTCACATGAAGGTTATGTTAAGTGGTTGTAACTTGAGTATGATGAGTTAGAGGTCTATTCTCATGACACTACCATTTATATTTTTCTTAAAGCATAATCACCAACACTTTCACACACCATATGACCTATTTAGAACAATATCCTAACAACTAAGGGAGAAAAAGGACTTGTAAAGAAAGATAAACTCAATTACTTATGTAAATCAACAAGTATAGAACAAAATAAACTAGTATATAGAATATAAAATAATCCTTATATTGATTCCAAGGTCATAAGGTACAACTTGGGTTGAGTTTCTTCATACCCAACTAAAGGATATATAAAATAGCATTTTATCCTGAATTATTAAAATAATAGAAGGGAGGAAGAATCCAACATGAAAATATGGATAAGAGGCCATAATTATATTAATTAACTTAACCATCAGTTAAAACTATGAATAAGGACTATTAACAACTCCATAATCTCCCACATGCATTGCCTTGGTTGGTTGTCGGTCATTAATGAGATTTTGGGCATGGAGGTGTAATGAATAAGAGCTAATTTAGTCTAGGTTGAAATTATTCAAGGTGTGATAATTATAAATTTTTCAAACACCTTTTATTTTTATAGTTAAAAAGGTATAAATGTGTTCTATTGGCCTCCATGGATCATTAAACAACCTACCTCTCCTTTTACATGTCAATAAAGCTTAAGAAACTACCCCGCCTTCCATAATGGACATGAAATGTGCCTATTCACCTCCATGGATTATTCATAAGGATGTTTATGACCCTAGATTTTCTATCTTATTATCCATCTATGCCAATATATATCTCACTTAGTTAACCAGATAGGCCTACTAGGTAACTACGCATAGTCACTCGATGTTAGTTTCTTGGATGGCCATGAAACTTTAATAAAACCTTAAGAATGGGTAAGTGAGAATGTTTAAGGTATAAAAAATAATATTACACCATCACCTATTTTATGATAAAATATACAATTATTAATGGTGGTATGGGTCATCATGGTGGATTTAGGTCATATTCAACCCTTCAAGTATTAATGCTTTGGGTCCTAGGATAATAGACCTAATGATAGTGTTTATATGTTTTTACCTCAAAAAGAGTTGTTATATAAATTTTACACCTTTTATATTATTTAATATACCCCCTATATCCCTTGGATCACTTATGTTGGTTTGGTTAAGCCATTTGCTTCCTCCATCACAATGTACACAATCAGCTAACTAGACATCTAAGCATGGTTATAGATGACCATCAGATGTGGAGACCCATATAGGTGGTCATTGTACAGCCTTATTAACATTTTTACATAATTTACTCTTTGGAATCATGCAAATTATGTATAATTTCTCTAATTTCCTACACATAGGCATGTAGTAGTCCTTTATAGGCTTGTAACAATCCTTTCTAGGCCTGTAATAGTCTTCTCTAGACGTAATTCATACACCATACACTCTAAACATGATAAAAATGGATAATTTATGTGCCCATGAGACCTAATAATACCATCAAAATAATTTCAATACTCAATTATATCATTTTATGGCACTTGATAGAATATTTTCCTTTATCAGGTCACTAGCTAGGTTTTGACAAGGTTTAGAGGGACCTAAATTCTTAAGAATGATTAATAGATTTAAGGGGTAAAATATAAAAACCAATAATAAGGATAATAAATTTAAAAAAATTCCTTAAAATTCCCCTAGAGTTTTATAACCCCATAAATCTACTTCTTGGTTCTCCATCATGAAGAGAGTGCTTCTTGGGCTCAAAACCCTATAACTATGAGGTCGAGGGAGATGAAAAGGGAGAAAAAGAGAAAAGTATGTTTGGTTTATACTTCCAAAACCTCATAGGGGGATATTATAACCCACATGGCCTATTAAAATTTTCTTCTTTTCCATTTATCCTCCATATATCCTTTATAACCCCATTAGTTCATGTTTAGAGTTCATGAGCCATTAAGCTAGTTTGACCCAAGAGGTCTAAAATTGAGATTTATTCCATCTACCTGAGTCCTAAAACTTATTTATCCCATATATAATGTTTTAAATCATTTCCATTTATATTATAGTCTCAAAAATACTCTCCAAATGTGTAATTTTCTTGAAATTCCATGCTTAGACCTATACATGTCTATTTAGGCCTATCAAGCCTAATTAGGCTATCAAGGGTTTATAATTCTTCAAATCACCAAAACATAAAATTAATACATTATTACATTTTTATTATCAATTAATATGTCTCTTTTCATATCTTTACTTCTCCTACATGCATGGTCCAACACATATCCTTTATTCTACCTATATGAAATTAGTATGTCTGCTTGGACTATGAGTATGGACTTATTTCCTTTGTTATCACTTTGAAGTTTATTTGAATAGTATAAAATGATGTATATGATATAAATATTTTCACATACCATATAAATCTCTTATATAGTCCATCTTCCACTTATCTACTTTACTCCCTCATGATTGGCCTGTATATGGTAGCTTTGGGTTTTTGACTATGAACATAAAAGGTGAATTCCTCAATCAATTGGAGAATCTGGTAGTTTGATGATATTTAAAACCATTTTTAAATGAATCCAATATATCTATATATCAACCATTCTAATTTTTACTCGTGAGAATCTTGACCTTTTCACATGTTCATCCATAGGCCTATGACTATCTATTTAGGCCTACTAGGCCTAGTTGGACCTTCTACTCCTTAGGTTGTCTTTAGTCTCTTTAGTGAAACTCTTTGAGGTATTTTAGCATTCAGATTAAAATTAATATTTGTCTTAATATCATGCAACCTTATACCTCTTTAGTGACTTATTCAACTCTTCCATAAGCTTGTAGGTGCTCTTGGCCTCAAGACTACAAATTCTTTAAATGGACTCCTTGGGTTGGTTTCTTATTTGGTAAACTCTCATCCACATGAGAAGTCTCTTGAGATTACAGGGTTATTTTAAAAATATTATCCTTAGCTTAAATACCTATTTTAGTATCTAAGAGACCTATATCCTCCTAATGTAAAGGTACATGCCTATAAATTATTAATCCTTCATACTTATATCATTTAGACAGGTCTAGTGATATTGTTTCCCTCTATAAGGGTTAGTGTTTATTGAAGGGATATTAAATTGGATGATATAGAATTGGAATAATGTGGAGGGAATTTTAATTCTTCACCAATCATTTTCTCAAATGTTGATAACCTCAAATCCTCAATAATTATGTTTCCCCTAACTTGCAACCTATTCCAATATGAGGTTCCTGATCCTTTGAATGTTCATTCATATCAAGTGGGATGAATAATTATGTGTGATAGTGGTATACTACTCTTAGGGTCTTAAAAATATTTAATTTTTTTCTTTAACCATTTTATGAATTTAAACATGTAAAACCATGTGTACATTTATGACTATCATCATATCACACTATGAACATCCCATTATGAGTTGATTTGAAAAACCATACTAATTATTAGATGAAAGTGTGAGAGATAGAAAGGAGAGTGTAGGTTATCATGATTTATGGGAGATATTAATACCATGACAAAAATGACTTGAATAATTTGAGCCTCAAATTCATCAAAAAATCCACTACCACTAGCCTGTAGATTGACCAAAATAAATAGTTTTTATCTTTTGATGGCCAACACGTGAAATATAATGATGAATAAAAATGTCTAAAGACTTTTAATACTCATATAAGACATTTTAAACCACTATTCTCATCAACCAAGTCAAAAATTCACTAAAACCATTCAAAGATTGACCCTATGTAGATGTAGAAGACAAATTTGACTACCTAGCTTCTCAACATTTATTTGTAAAGCATGGGGTATAAATATATAAACTAATTGCAAGGATTGAAAGGTAATGAGACCCCCTTCCTTTTTCTAATATATCATGTCATCATTTTCTCTATCTAATCTATATTGAGCAAGAACTTGACTGGTTTTTCTAAGCTACCAAGGAGAATGATGAAGAGAAGGGATTATATTTTTACTAATTTTGACTTGAAACTCCCTCTAAAACATGGATCTGGACTTGGGAAGCATAATGGAATCCATTTATTTTCCTAAACATGATCTTTCTCTAAAAAACTTGTATGAACTACTTGAAAAACCATCTCTTTTTTCTATGAAAACCCTCCATTTTGATTAGAAGTTGATGGAGATGATATGACAAGTGTCGTTAAATTTTGTAGATGATTTTATGAACATAATATGAGGTGTCAACCTCATCCTAATATAAAACTATCATTTCTTACCACATTCTCCATTTTAACATTATAATTAATTAAGAAAACATCTTCAAAAGGATATGAAATGTTAGAAAAGTTGGTTATAACCCTTTTTGGAACTTGTATAGACTAGAGAGGAGTAACATGAATTTGACACATAATAGGTGACACAAATTTACCCCTAGACCTCTTAACACTCTTGAACCCAATTGACTATGCCATAAGGTGACTTGAAAATATAAGGTCAAAATGGCATTTACCTTAATTTTATCAAAACAACCTTAAATAATGCTAACCAAGGATTGAAAAGACCATTATGAGGGCCATGACTAGATCTAAGGTAGCCATACACAAGCTTAGAGGGCCTTAGTAAAAGTTTTTTTTAACTATAGGGGTTGATATTTCCCTTGGGAGGCCAAATTATAAACAATAAATACTAATAATCTTGCCTTAATCAATTTTTTTACATGTGATGTGTAATAAGGTTTGGATAAGGTGTGCTTGATCAAATTTAACTTAAGTGCAGGATCTAGTTTGATTAATATGGGGTGGGGTAATATAACCCTAAGTTTAAGTTTACTTGAATGAGGAGCTAAAATGATATCATGATTCAATGAGTGATAGGATTTTAAACTAGAAAATTTGTGATTTGAATAAGTCAAGGTCGATAAGACTAGATTAATTATGTAATTAGATGGTATTTACTCAAATTTGGATAGGATGACAATGACGAGATTGATAAGGCAAACTAATAGTGAGGTGGACTTAGGCAAAAGGGTTGATTATGATTTAACCACTGAGTAATCTTATAGGATTGTGATGAGTGATATGAAATGAGTTAGACCAATTTTTATGACATTTTTAATGAAAAAATGATAGTTATGATGTAAATTTAGACTAGGATCTAGATTTTGTATAGGGATGCAAGACAAGATGACAGGGATATTTTTGGATTTTACAAGTTTATTATTCTTTTAGATTTTTTGGATATTTTGATTTTTAGGATTTTTTTATATGTATGTATAAATAGGTGATTATTATCAAATTGGAAAAAATCCCAACAATCAGGTTGGGGAATGATGGTGGATGGAATGATGAAATGAGTTGGGTGATGATCAAAGGAGATGAGGGACAATGAGGAATTGAATATTAATCTCTAAGGACTATATTTTTAGGGAACCAAATATATCATCATAAAATTTTCACTTTAAGTATATGCCAAGATTATTCCAGAACATATCTCAAGACATCTTCCACTCCCTTAATAAGTTCAACACAAGAGGAAAAGATGAATACACTAGGATGGAAATAAGATAGAACAAGATGCTTAAGATAGGTAGGGATAGTAGAAGGATGGATAGGCTAAATAAGGATGGTTTGGATATGAATCTTGAGATGAAGTGTATTTTTTCCCAAGTATAAAGGTACATATAGATAATTAATTATTTACACATGATGTCAAAAACCAAATTTCATCATGGTACTTGTTCAAGGCACTAGAAAATTAATTTTCACCATTGGATGAATGATTATTTTTATTATTTTTATTTTTTATTATTTTTATTTTTAAGAATAAGACTATGTATAATAATGTACAAGATTTGAGACTTTTGATGTCATCTCTTAATGTTAGAAATGTGAGAGATGTGTGATGTTGATGGCATTAATCTACAAGCAAAGTTCATCCTAGAGAATTGTCATGACCTTTATTAACTATTGATTTTGATTCCTCCAGACATCTTAGCTATGTATATTTATATTCCATACAACAAATCTTTTTTTTAGGGAGATGTGGATATTAGGTATGGTTTTTGATATGAAGGTGTAATGGGTGATTGGGAATCAGGACTAGCAATCACACATGTTGTTATATATTTTTGTTGTATTTTTTATTGATTTGTGCCATATGACAAGAGATTTTAATGGATCCAAGACTTAAATAATTTCATGCTCAATGATACAAGTAGTTGGAATATTTTTGATTGTATTAATATTTATTATGACATGGTTTTTTCTAGAAAGTGGTGTTGTGGAGTATTTTTGATTTATTTTCTTAATTTGGTTTTAACTACCACCTAGTGCCTTAAATAAGGTTTCACCAAAGGAAATTGAATTTTGACTTTGCTGATTGTTACTTTGGCTTTGAGGTCTCCTATTGCCTTGAAGATATTTTCACTAGGGAATGATGTTTTTTAATTGGGTTGAGTATTTGAGTTATTTTGACTTGGACTTATTGATAGGTCAAATTTGACTTGACTATTATGATTGATTGTTTGATTATGGATCCCAATAAATTGAGCACTTGATTTATTGATTTAAAAAGTGACTAATGACACATGCTTCTATTTGTCCCTATTGAGGAGTGTGATGAAGTGATTGTTGAGGAGGGAAGGAAGGGATTAATCATGGATGAAGGTGAAGGGAATGTATCCGTGAGATTAATGAGTGGATAATAGGAAGATTGATCCTCATAGAGGTTATTAAGGGATAAATTCAATGTCTTAGAAAACATATTTAACATTTTAAAAAAGGACCACTAAGGGACATTATAGGACATACATCCAAATTTGGACCAATTACATCATAATAATCATTATCTTAGATCTCATCTTGAAGTTCCATAATTATTACTATCACACTATCATCCTACCACGAAACTAGAGACATACCTTTCTATTGACTAAAAATAGAGACATCCTCAAAAAGGTGGTTGTTGGAATGATCTTAAAAATATATAAGGGATGAATATTATAAGGTGGAGTCTAATATGGATTCAGATGTTGATCACATATTCAATCTCATTATAGATGATGTTTATGCTAGCTCTAACGACAACCCTATAGATGATACTTATTTTGGCATAGATCATGTTGATGATATGATACTACTAGTGGATGATATTTTAATCATGGATACAAGGAAAGATTTTTGGATAGTGTTGTTGACATATATCTTCTTCACTTTTCATTTGGGGATGGATGCTTTGGGACAAAATTATTTTTTGGAAATTAGGGATCTGATACAATGGATAAAAGGTGGATGGTTGGTGAATCATGGGTTTACATTGAATATGAGCTTAGGAAAGATAAGTTTATTTTCTTATCCTTAAATGAGGATTCATCTAATTCATTATTTGTTTTGATTTCATCACATTTGATTAGGTTTTGGACATAATTTTTTAAATTGTGATATCTATTATTAGAATTCCCCTAGCTTCTATGATATTAACATTATTTTTCTCTGTAACATGAGGGCTTAGGTTTGGTTATATCCAAATGCCTTGTTTTAAGGTAGATGATCATGTATATAGTGGATAGTCAATGAAAGATGGATTCCAAGGATATGGGGAGAGTATCATATTGTCTTTCTTCATGGATTTGATTGGACTTGTAATCATTGGACTCTATATCAAATATTTTTTTGGGTATATCTGTATCTTAGGAGTTTGAAGAGCACACAAATTTTGATTAGTTAATTGTTAGTAAAAATGATAAAAATAGACTATAACTAAACACTCTTGCCTAATAACTAGGAGGATCATAACATAATGAACAAGATCACAAAATAGAGATTAAAAAAACACAATAAATTTATCTCCTTTGTCAAATTTGATGTCCACTTGTTGGCATAAGGATGTTTTTGATTGGTATATGACATTATAGAATATTTTTAATGCTTATAAATGGTGGTAGTACTTATCCAATGGTAACTTTTGGCTTCACTTTTATATTTGCTTGGCTTGGTGTGAATCTTGGCATTGAATGAGCATTATAACACTACTCTCAATGGATTCTTGAAGGCATTCCTGTAGAATAACCTTAAACACAAAATATTGTTGGTATATGGTGTGGGAAATTGTATTTATAACTCTTATAACTAAACCTAATTTTAGGGAGGTCAGGTTAAATTCTAACTTTGGTTGAGTCTAAATTAACCTAGGTTGAGTCAAACTAACCCTAGGTTAGGTCAAATCACTCATAAAGTCTTGACACCTTAGTTTTAGATATTTATGATCCATGAAAACTCACTTTAGATATTTATGAGGTTGTGACTCACATTTTTGTAATATATAGGAATTAATAAATCACTATTAGCTCTTTTGACTTTTGACTTCATATTTTCTTAAAACAATCTTTTTTGATAAATGAAATTCACTAATTCAACTTGGAATTTTTATGTAGTCAAGCTATTTAATATTATCAATGTAATTAATTTTGCTTAGTAATTTTTAGTTTTTGGTAATTATTTTAAATTTTTTCAATTAATAACTCCAGGCCAAGAGTGTCAAATTACGAGGTCATAATTTGATTAAGGTTAAAACTGAACTAGGTTATTGGTGTAAATAGGGTAATACCCAAAATAAGCAAGCCTCACCACATTTTTGAGAAATTAAATCCCTTATGTGGATGAATTTGGGTAATTTAGGTGATTTATAGACTTAGATTACATTATGTGATAAAAATTGAGCTGAATCCTAGGTTAGGTATGAAAGTGACCAAAATTAAGTTTCTACAATTTTCCCCTATTTGAGAAGGTGTTGCAAGAGATAGGCATAATAATGTATTTTAAAAGGATGAAAAAGACATTAAGAATAAAAATCCATGCAATGATAGAATTATGATCCAATTTTTTTATAAGCCTATTATTCCCCCTCGAGGGAGTGGTTGAGACATATCATTGATGGATGGTCCCTAAAAAATAAGCAAGAATAATAATAAAACTAACCCATGTATGGGATCAATCTAATCGAGATAATGCTTTCACACATTTTTTAAAATATTAATTTTCTAAAAGGTAGTTATAATCAGTAACAAAGGTTGAGACACTAATTTTCTAAAAGGTGGTTATAATCATTAGGATGACTTGAATTAAAAAATGATTTTTGCCCTAGTAGGGTAGATTTGATCATGATATATTAGTTGTGCCCTAGTAGGGAAGCTTTGCAAACATCACTTAAGGTATAACCTATCACATATATTAAAAATGAGTGGGCACAAACATAGGTACAATGGTCTAATGACTAAATAATCCACAAATAACCAAGAACATGAGGATTTACAAAGTGGCAAAAGAGATGATTGGAATAAAAAGGTGATCAAGCTAACCTGAGATATGTCATGTATCTAAGTAATTCCTACATAGTCCAAATAGACCTCAAGATAATGTAGTCCACCTAGAATTTAGGATAAAATGGATTGAATAATTAAATATAATAATATTAATTGATCAATGTGAATGATTTGGTTATACCTACCAATGAAGAGATGGTCATCCTTATTAGCATTGATACAACTAGAATGGTCAATTACTTGGTTTGATTAAGAAGAATAGGATAAATGTTTATTTACCACAATGTGTCCAAGGAAACTCACATAATTAACCCATAATCATGGATTGATAGTGAACTAGCATGGAGGATAGGTATGAATTTAGGCTACCTACTAGTACAGAGATGCACAACCTAGCTAGTAGGGATTACAATTCATTTGTTGATTAATTATCTACATTTGGGTGATGTTTGGGATATGAAAAGTTATGATCTATAAAAATTACTACCATTTCATTGATTTGATAGTATTTGTATGCCTATTTTTTATTTTAGTTTAGGATATTATGCATTATAATTATGAAAAACTAAAATCATAATATATATCCTAAGCATGGAAAAATTAGTTTAGATGTAAATACAAGAAACCCAAGAATAATATATGAAAAATCAAATCCCAAGTGTAAATATAACAAATGAACTAAGTTTAAGACTAAAAAAACTCACAATCTAAGTACAAGATATGGATAATCAAGAATTAAGTGTAAATAAAATGAAATAAACCTATGATAATCAACAAATAAAAGTAACTAAGGAAAAAAAAGGAAAAAAATAAACAAACAAAGAAACATAAATATAATATACAAATAATAATAAATATATAAAAAACACAAATCAATAAAAACAAACAAACATAACGCCAATAAAAAGAATAAAAAACAAGGCAAGATAAATAAAACTGAAATAAATAAACAAACAAAATAAAGAAACCAAAACAAATAATATAAACAAGATAAAACAAACAAAGATAAATAAAATAACAAATAAACAAATAAAACAAATAAAAAAGAAAGGTTATATACAAATAAAATGAACAAACAAGGCCTTATAAATAAATAGGTCAAAATAAATAAAACAATCTAAAGCAAAGAACAATTGGTAATTGAACTATTTTAAACACACAAAGGCAAACAAAAAATTAAGCTAAATAAATGGAGATATATAAATAATGGTTAATCAAAATATTAGTACAAATATAATACAAATTATGTGTTCATGCATTATAGAGGTATTACTCTTGGTGATAGGATGACCCCTAAACTAGGTATCAATGACACAAGTAAAATAACATAGGAACAAAAGACTAAAAGTCTCCCCTAAGCTATAGGGAATAATGACACAAAGGTACAATGGGAAATAGCTGTTTATAGGCTATATGAAATTAAAAAAACATAAACAAAATGGCAAACATTACCCCTAGGTTATATAAAAAAATGAAATAAAACAAACAAAATAGTGGAATATAAGAAAAAGAAGGGGTAGCTAAGTAGACTCCAAATGCATTAGATAAGTGGAAACTGCTTACATAGTTCCATCAACACAAGATCCAACATGAAATTTAGGAAAAATGTAGTTCTCTAAGGATATGTGATAGAATAAAATAGATGATAATAAAACATGATTGAATTATAGATGAAAATAGGAATGGTATCACAAAACAACAAGTGCATAGGAAAAGAGGGGGAATAATGTTTCACAATCATGAAAATGTCAATACAAATAAATCATGCATGTGTAAGAGTATGATTTATGATAAAACCATAGTAAAAGATAATAAATGAGTATCCACCAATGAAAAGATATGGTAATTCATAGTGTCTACTACATCTATGGCTTAGAATGATAATGAGCTCACAAAACAGTGAGAGCATTGGCAATCATTACTCATAAATGGCATGAGCATTTAAATAAAAATTTTTTACAAAATGGTCAGAGCATAATAAAATCCAAGTGGTCATTAGTACATTGAGTTAAAATGCACAATGTTCACAATATGAGCTTACAAAATGGAGAGAGAGTGTATGGATAAGACTAATAAGGATGGGGAAACTAAAGTAAAAGTGATTACTTGTGAAATAGTTAGGTGATTTAACAATTTTGGGAATATTGGTGCATTATTCCTAATTTATTTAAATGGTATGAGTAGTAAAATTAATAAATAAATAGATAATAATTAAGCTACTAATTTGTGTAAATTAATTATAATTATAATTTAAAAAAAAAAGAGTAATAAGGAGAAGAAAACAAAACTTAGATGGAAACTGATTGATCTAACTGAGACAAAATATAGAATTCATTGTATAGGACTGAGACACTATCACAAAATAAGATCTAAAATTCATTTTGTGATTGGATGAGAGTGCCAAAATTGGGTAGTAGTGGCACTAGTGTTATAGTCCACCTTTGTTGCTATTTTCTTGAGGATCTAATCTTTCTGGGTTTTGTTCGTTATGTCTATGTGACCTTGTTTATAGAGTTTTGTCAACTAAAAGTATACATAGCTCCATGCAAAGTAGATTATTTCTTCAAAACCTATCTTCCATTATGATTTGACCAATTTTGAGAAAGAAAGGGGTGGATTAGTGTGTGTAAGATGCACTAGACATGCTTCACACCCCATGTGTGGGCACACTACCTACATACCAATACTCTAAAGAGGGATCAAGCTATATGTAGTTCTCCCCACTTGATATGCTTTGTGAAGTTGTGTATATGAAGATGTAGAATGCTAAACTGGATGTGCTTGAGGTGTTTATGGACTGGTGTAAGGACTTAAATGAGCTTGTAAGTGTGTTTGTTGGCTATGTAGTGAATAGGGAAGATTACTTGAGTAGTCTTGCTTTCTTAGTGATAATTGCCAATCCCCATCCACATAAATTTTGAATGGGATTTTATAGGGATCTATTGGTCATGGGTTGAATTTACTCATGTTAGGCTGACAAGGATAAAGATGGGAAACTAAAAAAAATTGATCGTTGGTGCCAAAAATGGGCTTGGAAAATATCACCAAAAGTGGATAGTAGTGGCACTAATTCTATAGTCCAAGTGTGGTGTTATTATCCTAAGTATATGGGACCTAGGGGGATTGATTTGTCTTAGAAAGAATAGTTTGGATGAGTTGGGACCAAGTTTGGAAGGCTAAAAATGACTGAGAATCATTGAAAATAAGCCTAAGAGGGTCATGAAAGCAAGCATGAGGGACTTAAGGTTTGGGTGTCATTAACCACACTCAAGTTACCAATTTTCACATTTTATATGACTATATTTACCTCCCCCCCTTTATTCTAGTGATGCAACAAAGCAAAATACTAGGACAAATGAAAAATAGAAAGTGTACCTAAACTTACTTGCAAGGGTGAAACTCATGAAGCTATGTGATGTTGGGTATGCATAGAGAGAGAATGTTGTGAAGTGTGAATCTATAAGAGAAAATAGAAAGTATATTAGTTATTACTAGATATGTTATATCTAAAATAAGAATGCACAAAGCTGGGTAAGAGAAAGAGGAATAAAAAAGGAATGAATACACCTCACTATGTATGTGGACCAATATAAAACCTATTGTGATGTTGAGTAATGTCATATGTGTGTTTAACCAAGGTTAATATCATGAATGGAGATGAGTGTTTATTTCCCTAGAATTGGCTCAAGAATGCAAAGGCTAGCCCTTTGGCTCCATCATCTTCCACTACAAGAAGCTAGGTGATTATGCATATGTTGATTGATGTTTGGACTATGTGTCCAATCCCTTAAAATAGGTGGCTCAAGAATATAAAGGCTAGCTAGTCCTTTGGCTCCATTATTTCCCCATGAAGTGAAGCCATGAACTGATACTAGTATGAAATGTGTGTCTTATGAGATGGCTATTAAATCCCATGAATGTACTATGATCTAACTATCTTGGTATGGATAACCAAATGTATTCTAGAAACTAGGACACTCTTGGCCATTTTGAAAGATGGAGATTAGGCTTGTATGAAAGCCACTCCAAATTGGTGCACTAGGCTTGTATAAAAGCCACTTAGGAACTCAGGAACTCAAGAAGATAGGATTGTATAAAATTTATTCCAAAATGATGCCAACCATCTATAGATGGAATAAGGCTAACAATAATATAACTAAACTTACCTTTCTATTTATTTCTATAAAATTTAGTTTTTTTCTATTTGAACAAGAGCACTAAAAGTGGACACTAGGGGTATCAACACTATTGTCCAAGTTAGGTGCTATTCTCTAGGGCTAAATCTGGTAACAATTCTAGATTTTTGACTATCTACCTAGTCTATTTTGACTATTTTGATGTTTGGTTGTTGTTATGGCTGTTCTAAAAACTACTATTTTTATCATTAGGATATTTAATCTCTAAGAAAAGACCCTTGTTTATTACCCCTTCTTCTGAGGGTAATAATGAATACCCTATAATTAATGCCATCAAAATAAAGAGCTGTGTAAGTGTGTTATGCTGAAAATATATATGATATAAGAGTGATAATTGATAAGATATGTCAATATATACCATGATTTATATTGAGAGATTGTTAGATCAATAGGGCTCTGCCTAGATGGATATAACAATGTAATTTAATGTACTAAATTGGAATTAGAATGAAAATTTTGGTTAGTTTTTAGTTGTTAGTTAGAGGGATGGAATATGATGTCCATCATCTTATCTAAGAAAGCAAGATAAATGCATGATGTGAATCATGGCATTACAAAAAATGAGAAGTAAAAAAGTAACAAGCACATAAGGTAAGAAGCAAGAAACATACAAGGATGGCCAAGGGGCCAAGCAAATAAAGGGACATGAGATCATGTCACTCAAACTAGAAAGTAAGCATACAAGACATGTTTAAATGCTACATATACATACAATTGAAATAAGAAAAATTGGTATGGAAGCCAAAATCATATAGAGGAGTATAGGCAAAAGAAATTGGAAAATATCCTAAGGAACACATATGAATAGAATCAAAGGACATTGTAAAATGTCCTAAGGCATATAAAAGAGACAAATATGAACTAAGAGATACAAACAATCTAGCTATGCTAAGAAAAAAAAAGAAATCATGTAAGGAAATGGAAGTAAAATCACATATAACTAATTAAAGCAAGAGGAATATTATGCAACACATGCAAGTACAATACTAGGTATATGATAATAAATACACAAGTGTTATATACTAGTGATTATCTATAGATTAATCTATGTAAGCAAGTAAGTATTTTAAATCAACATGATAACTAGAGTGTGTGGTTTAACATATCCTGGATGGTGTAGTCATGTAGAAGATGCCCCTAGTGGGTATGTATGTCTATTTGTGTCTCGATGTATAAGTAGGATGCCCCCTCAATGAGTAGAGTGAAGCAATTAAAGAGTTATATGTCACTACACACACTCAAAATAAGATCAAGTGAAGTGTGCTAATTAAGATAAATCGGCAAACAATAATCATAGAACAAAAAATGTAAGTCTAGCATGATAGTAAAAATGTAAAGCATGGACGATGCATACAATTGAAATGTTTTTATTGTTTTTGAATTATTTTCATGTTTTTATATTTTAAAATATTTGAACTATGTACAATCAAGCACAGGGAGACTATTTACAATCAAGTAAAGTAAATTATATAAAATCAATCATTAAGAGACTATATACAAGAAATTATGTACAAGTAAGCTAGGAAGGAATGATACTAACTGATGAGTCTCATGAAAGACTCCCTATCATGGTGTCCTATATCAAACAAAGGAATTTGTGCATGATTGTGAATCATGAGGGAATAGATATGAATATGATTCTATTTATTTGGATTCATTGTTGGTATCTCAGAAATCATAATAACCTATATTATTCCACTCATCATCATCATCATCATCATCATCTTGATTTTGAACCAATGGAATGATAGTGTTAACTTTTGTTGTATCTTGATATTTTTCTTTGATAAATTGTGTCTATGAATGATTTGTCTTAGGATGTTTAATAAATCCCAAACCTTAGTGAAAAACATTATCAACTGCTAGAATAATAGTGATGCCTTAAGCATGCTTGCCCAACCCTTGACCTTGAAAATCAAACTATTGTAGATATTTTTGACAAAACCCATACTACTTTAAAAGTTGAGCCTTATTTTGGAGAGGTATATTTGCATCTTTTTTTGATTTGCCTATTCTTGTGGTACTATTCCTTACTTTGATTTTGTTTTTTGATCCTTTTGTTATTCTAAGTTATGTTTTGGTAACCATTTTTGTACTGTTTCTAAATTTGACCCTTTGTGAGTGTGTTTCTATGTCACTGTGTATCAATTGACTAATTTACATTATATAGGTTCCTTATTAGTAATTATATTTTGTATATGTTGTTTCAATGTAAAACATGAATCTAGGTGATGCCCATGCATTGTATGATATGCAAAATAATATCTGGGTTTTCTCACTAGATGTAGAGGAGGTAGTTTGATCAACTTAGATTTAATCATTTCCCTTAGTACCTCACTTGAACTATTATTTGACCTTTTAATGATTTTTAAGTCACTAGTTGTAGAGTTACTTTATTGTGATTTCTTGTTTTGATATGTAACATTGCTTGCAACCAATTGACTAGTTGAAGGTGAATATACATGAATGACATTAGGGTGCCTTTGAGGTTTTTTTATTATAATTTAATTTTCCAATGTTGTGATCTTTTCATGTAATATCTGATTTTGTGTTTGTAAATTTAAAATTAACTTGCTCATATTGGTGATTTGATCCCTTAGAGTCTTACAAGTGCAAACCCTAGTTACTTCCAATTGAACATGTAAACACATATGTTGAATATGGTTTGAAGACGCTATAGGATGAATGTATGCATTAAAAACAATAGTATATGTTGACTCACCTTTTGGAGGGGTTAAAGCATGGACCTGGTTAGAGGTAAAGTATCTATCACCCTCTTGGGGGAGAGGAGGAGAAGGAGTTTCTTTCTTGTACATAAGATATGACATTGAAACTTGAAAAGTGGTAGTTAGCTTATGTAAAAACCATTTATCCAAGGAGTTAGGTATATCTAGGTAGAAACCATGTTTATGGAATGAAATTCATGTAAGTGGAGTTATAAGTTGTATAGTAATATGATTATAAATAATATTCCACATGAGAGAAGGCAAACAAGGGATAGAGAGCTTGAAATTATGTACTAATTCATAAGGAGATTTGACTTGTAACATAATATTTCTAACATGTTTAAAAAAATAGAGTTGAAATTATTCTAGAGAGAGAGAGAGAGAGTATGCAAAAGAAATATTGAAATCTTGTGTATGTTTAGTAATAAACTTTGTAATATCATTCTTGATTATTAAAAATAAGTATGAAATGTAAAGAATAAAGCTTTGTATTCACATATGGTAAGCTTCATCATTCATGTACATGATAGGACCAATGATGGTCTCTTTGTTATTTGTAATAAATGTGAGAAAAATATGTAGATAAGTGAGATCCATTTTGTGCAATCTGATTAGAGATGTAAAGTGATATCACAAGAGCAAAAGGACCTAGTGTATGCAACTAGTGTTTGAAAAATGATATTTTGACAAATTACTATGAAATATTGAAATTAAAAGTGGATTTTTGAGCTAGATATGTAAGTAAAAAATCAAAAATTATTGGAAAATTAGTGATTTAAAGGGATCTAGTAAATGAAACTAAGGATTTGAAAAAAAATTAAATTAAATTAATATTGATTTTTTATTTTTGAATGGATTTTCTGATTTAAATATTCTAGTAAAAGATTATAAAATGATTAAAAAATTAGTGGGACCTAGTATGGTCAACTAAGGTTTGTAATAAAAATATTTTAAAATTACTATAAAATTTTAAAATTTAATGCTAATTTTTTATTTTATTATGTACGTTAAAAATTATAAAAATAGATGAAAAATCAATAGGAAATTTACCCTAGGGTTTTTAGGGTTTTTGTGCACAAATGAAGTAAGTCAAATTCACCAAATGATTTATCAATTTTGGGAATATTGGTGTATTATTCCTAATTTAGAAAAAGGTTTTGAGTAGTAAAATTAGTAAATAAATAGATAATAATTAAGCTACTAATTTGTGTAAATTAATTTTAATTCAAACTTTTCTAAAAAGAGTAATAAGGAGAAGAAAACAAAACTTAGTTGGAAACTAATTGATTTGATTGAGACAAAAGTTGGAATTTACTATGCAAGACTGAGATACTATCACAAACTAAGATCTAAACTTCATTTTGTGATTGGATAGGAGTTCCAAAATTGAATAGTAATGGCATCAACACTATATTCCACCTCTACCACTATTGTCCTAAGGATCTAGGCTTTCTAAGTTTTGTTTGTTATGTCTGTGTGACCTTGTCTGCAAAGTTTTATCAGCTTCAAGTATATATATATATCTCCTTGTAGAGGAGATTATTTATTCAAACCCTATCTTCCATTAGGATTTAACTAATTTTCAGCAAGAAAGGGAGGGTTAGTGTGTGTAAGATGCACTTTATGGGCTTCACACCTCATGTGTGGGTATGATGCCTACATACCAATATTTGAAGAGGGATCAAGCCATATTTATTTCTCCCCACTTGATGTGCTTTGTGTAATTATGTATATGAACATGCATAATACTAAACTAGATGTGTTTGAGGTGGCTAGGGACTGGTGTAAGGACTTTAATGATCTTGTAAGTGTGTTGGCTAGATGTATGCAAAGAATAAAGAAGATTGATTGAGTAGTCTTGCTTATATTCTTGATTGCTTAGTGATAATTACCAACTCCCCTCTAAATGATATTTGAATGGGATTTTATAGGGATATATTGGTCATGGGTTGAATGTACTCAAATTAGACTAAAAGGGATGAGGATGGGGAACTAGAAGAAATTGATTATTAGGGCCAAAAATGGGCTTGGACAATAGTGCCAAAAGTGGATAGTAGTGGCACCAGTGTTATAGTCCAAGGTGGTGTTACTACCTTGAGTAGATGGGACCTAAAAGGATTGATTTGTCTTAAAAATAATAGTTTAGGTGAGTTGGGACCAAGTATGGAAGGCTAAATATGACTAAAAATGAGTGAAAATAAGCCTAAGAGGGTCATGAAAGAAAGCATGAGGGACCTAGGGGTTGGGTGTCATTAGCCACACTCGAGTTACGAATTTTAATAATTTATATGACTACATTAGGAGTCACATAATACTTATGGCAAAGAAAATGGTCAAAAAAGAGAAGAAGGTAGTTGAGCTAACCCAAGATACCCCATGTACCTAAGTGTTACCTATATAGTCCATACAGACCTTAGGCCGATGTAGTTCTCCCAAAAATGGGAGAAAAAGGGCAAAGCAACCTATAAATGAAGTTGAATAGGTAATATGGCTCATCCCATAAAATTTTGATAGTTTTATATCTTGCATGTAAATTCTAAGCTAATTTTAATGGATTTGTGATTTTAAATATTTTCTTAGGTTTTTTTAAATGTTTAAGGATTTTAAAACTATTGTAAATGTTTTTAGAAGTTTATAAGCATCTCAACTCAATCAAGAATTATATGATACATAATGATCCAACTCATAAATTGGTGATAGTATCGCTTAACAATGTGTTGACGTAGGAAAATGCACCCAGGGGCAAGAATTCAAACTCCTACCTTCTCCTTGCAACATGGAAACTCCCCTCTCACCTATGGGATTCGCAAAGCTAGAGGGGAGAGTCTCTAGATAAGGGCTAGCTCCCTTTGATGCATCATGTTTATTCTAGCAAGTGAAAAATACATATATATAGATAGATATAATTGGGGGGGGTGAAAAGGGAAAGAGATGTAGGAAAACAAACCTACTCTAAAGAGGTGATGCACCAAAATAAGTTGACCTTCACACATCCACACTCAGAATCAGACAAATACGTACATACTCTACAAACTTGGAAGAAGGACCAGGCTGTAAGAAACTGGCAGGGAGGCTTTCATGAAACACAAGAAATAGAAAATCACTGAGGTGCTGTGAAATGCATACTATAAGTAACTTCCTCTATTCTAGTCTTCCAAAGGTCAACTCTTCTCCTTTTAGCTATAGAAATGGCACCTTGTAGACAATAGGTACATTGGTGTTGGACTTGTGAGAGCATCAGAAGACAATGACTGGACACAAACAACACTCAACACATACTCTAAAAATATCTATCCAAGAAGAGGTAAAAACTACATTTTATTGATTCAAGTGGAAATTTTAGCAAGGATATGCCTTGTAAAATGTGGAAGATCATTACAAAATGACAAGTTCACAATATATTGGAGAAGTAAGACTAGGAGGCTCATTTCGTGCTCCATTTTACAATTGGCTTGGTTAATTTGTGTCCCTTCATTGGGAAGAGGAAAATACTATTGTCAATGTCATCTTTCTAGAAGAAGCCTACTGGAACCATGCTATATAATCACCAAATTTGACTTTGGGGTTTGAGTATTAATGTGGAAACACAGACTGCACCCTCTTTTTCTACAAATAGACTAAAATTTGTCCCCTTTTTAAATGCACGAGCCATGCTGTTCACTATTTGCACCATTTGGGGATTATCAGGCAATAAATCACCTACACTTTGCCACTTGGACTACTTCATCCCTTCTTGTACCTTGTCATTCTTGTCTTTTCTCAATTTTGTCTTATCTAGCTCATTTGGCCCCTTTGGGTAAACATTATGGTGGGTCATTACATTCTAGGCTTCTGGTTAGCGCTTTACCAATTTGAAAACAAATAGCCATTCCTCTTTGTCAATTTTGACATCCCTACAATCGTCATGCTTTGAACACCAATGGATATTTCACCTTCTTGAATTTGACATCTTTTGGGACATCATCAAGTCTTCATGGCTTCTCTATGGCATCCTTGCCTTTATTTATCCTTAGCACCCTTTGGCCCTCGAAATGCCCTTTTGTATTTTGGCCAAAAGTCCCCCGCAAGGGCATTTACCTTTCGGGGTCCTTCGATGGGTCCCTTGACTATATTGGAAGGCCTCCTGGGCTCTCGCAGACAACTTTCTCAGGTTCCATTTTCCTTTGTGTATTTCTACAGACTTTTGTCCGCAGACATTTTCCCATGGACAAAAAGTCTATGAAAATTCTCTACCCAGCCTTGCTTTGACTTTGGACTGTGCCCAAATTCCTTCAGACTTTTTGTTCGAAGGAATTCCTTTGGGCAAAAAGTCTAAAAGAATTTGGGGCTCAAATAAACTTGAACTTTAAACAATGTTGGGCTTACCCAGATTTTTCTTTTGAAACACCTACCCTTTAGAAGGGTACTAAACTTTTTGAACTGCCCTTCAGCCAAGGACACACCCTTGAACTAAGCCATTGAACCACAAATGGTTTAATGGTTCAAGGGTTTAACCAAACACACTGATGGACTTGTGCAATAAAGCTGATAAACTTAGTGTCGAACTAGGTGCTTGAACCGAAGATGAACCAACCGCTTTGAACCAAGCTTGTTGAACCAAACCGTTGAACCGATTGGTTCAATGGTTCAACGGTTCAATGCTTGGTAATCTTGAACCTAAAGATGGCCCCTTTGAACCAAAAGTCATTAAACCACTTGAACCAGGCCATGAAATGAACTCATTAAACTTGCTGAACCCGAAAATGACTGTCATTAATAGCAGGGGAAGAAGGTGACTAAAATTTTGCCTGTGGGCAAAATTGGTCAACAAATTGGTGACTCATAAGGGAAGCATGTCTGCTATGCTTAGAACTAGTTGCCTTGCAAATCCATTAGGCACAGAGTCAGATGAAACTATGAAAGAAATAGCAACAACCCTAAAAGATTTGAGAATCAAACATGAAGTTTTACCCTACACATGAAGGGAAACACACAAGGATAAAAACACTACTTGTGCAAACTACACTTAGGGAAAATAGTTAAAACAACTAAAAACAAACTATTATATACAACTAACTAGGAAAGCTCACCTCCCTCCTAGATCAAAAGGGAAACTTCTCAAGTCCCCTTCCTGGCAAGAAGACTTATGGCACTAGGCAAGTAGCTGAATGAAAATGAGATTTGGTGCCATGTTCCTCTTGCCTATCACCTAAGTTGGCTTGTATCTGAGTGGATCAAAATTGAACATGCTTCTGACATATATATACTCTGCTTGTCCTTGGAAACCTATTGAATGTTGATCCCTTATATTGATGCTCCTCACCTAGAAATCAATGGCTATTGGCTCATCACCATAAGCCCTTTGATTTATGCATTCCCTTGGCAATGTATCATGGTTTGATTTGTTTCCTTTTGCCTCACTAAATTTTTTGTCAGACTCATCCTCTGTTTCTTCTTGGCCTTCTTGAAAAAGGGTGACTATGGTGATGTCTGAAATGGAATCACAAAATGATTGCTCATCCCACAGAACATCACCTCTCTGTTCAATGCTTTCTTCTTCAAGGCACTCCTCCAGGAAGACAAACCTCTCCTTTTTTGCTTTACTGATCATAATTTCTAGATTTTCAAAAATATCCTCCTGATCCTCCTCTAACTCAGGGCCTTTAGTGTAGTCATCCTCATCAAAATAGCAAGGAAGTTCATCAAATAGAGGGGAAGAGAGCTTACCATGCATTTGTCCCTCTTCGTATTGTTGGAACATTTGCATATATGCAAGACCTGCATCTTCTCCATTACTGATAAGGTCTTCACAAGGAGCATCAATGATGATTCCATCTTCATTGTCACTCATGACAGCCTCCTAAAGAACTATAGATTAGATTTTCTACTCCTCACTTGCCTCCTGCATAACAAGTTCTTCCTTGAGAAGAGGTGAAGTGGAGAAAACATGTGGAAGAGGAGGTAGTCCTTGAGCTAGAATTGAATGATTCGCCTCCTTCCACTTGGTCAATGCTTCATCAATATCAGGTGTGGCCTGATAGCTCTCTTGGAAATGTGTAGGTGGGGTGTGTTCAGACATAGAATGTGTTGTTTGGTCTGAACCATCCATTACACATTGGCTAAGGAATTTCTCTCTAGATTCCAACTCTGCTATTCTCCTAGCTAGATCTTCTTGGAAAGGCCTTTCCTAGAGGTCGTCAACATTATCATGAGTAGGCACAGCTTCAGCTTCTTTAAGGTCTTGGGAAAAACTTTGCTCTTCTTCCATTCTACCCCATGATTCTACTATTCCTCCCCAGTTTAGGATCTATGAATTAGAATTTTGCTCCTATGAACAGGTAGCAACTTTGTTTTCTCCAAGGTCCTAGGGCTCCTCCACAAGGTCTAGAGATTTGAACTCTCTTTCAAGAAGTAGCTTCATCCTAGCCTCTAAATCTTCACTTTTATTGGCTAGATGGTCCTGAAAGAGTCTTTCTTGGAGGTCACCAGCATGATCCTCTTCAAAGCTCTGAGCTGGTCCCTGGCATTCCTTCCTCTAACATGGAATCTGCACATTATGCTGAAGGACTTGGGGAGGTTGGGGAATGTAAGGAAAACACTGTTGGTGCATTGGAGGAGTCTCTTGAAGAGGGATGTGTTGGCTGGTGGTACCTTTCTCAATGGAAGATTCATGATTTAAGGAGTTTAGAAGGTTCATCTCCAAGGGAGGCTGATTTGATGTCTTCTAGTGTTCGAAAGCTAGGCACACGGGATTGAAAGTGAATGCATTTGATGAGCTAGAATGAGCAAGTGCAATCTAATAGAAAGTATTTTGTGCAAAAGAGGGGGTTTTATTTAGGATAGGAGGGGGCACGCAAGGTTGACTGCCTTGAAAAATTGGATTTCTCCATTTTGTTGCCTCTTCCACAATGGGTTGCAAGGCCTATGCTTGCCCAAATAAGCACTCCTCTTTACACATCAGCTCCTACTAATATCTGTACTACTCTTCCAGCCTATTAATCTCCAATTCTAGTGCCATCCCCTTTATAGTTTCAGGGTAACTAAGAGAGCTACTTGAGGGGATTGCATAAATATCTAGAGCCTGATTATATTCATGTGAAGGAAAATAAGACCCATGATTTTGAGCAAAGGAAATATACATACAAGAAATGATTTCTGATGGCACCAGGTTGCTTAACTAGCAGATTAACTTGGAGTCGCTAGATGTTAAAAAAACTTGATTTATTGTAACAAAACGAACATCAATCCTGAGACCTTACTACGTTGTTAAACTGTGTGTTCCACCAGGCATGCCATAATTGTTGACATAGGAAAATGCACCCAGGGGTAGGAAGTCAAACTTCTACCTTCTCCTCACAACATGGAAACTCCCCTCTCACCTGTGGGACTGGCGAAGCTAGAGGGGAGAGTCTCTAGATAAGGGCTAGCTCCCTTTGATGCATCGTGTTTATTCCAACAAGTGAAAAATACACACATATATATATATAGATATAATTGGGGGGTGAAAAGGGAGAGAGATGCAGGAAAATAAACCTACTCTAAAGAGGTGATGCACCAAAATAAGTCAACCTTCACACATCCACACTCAGAATCAGACAAATATGTACATACTCTACACACTTGGCAGAAGGACCAGGCTGTAAGAAACTGGCAGGGAGGCTTTCATGAAACACAAGAAATAGAAAATCACTGAGGCACTGTGAAATGCACACTGTAAGTAACTTCCTCTATTCTAGTCTTCCAAATGTCAACTATTCTCCTTTTAGCTGTAGAAATGGCACCTTGTAGACAACAGGTACATTGGTGTTGGACCTGTGAGAGCATCAAAAGACAATGACTAGACACAAACAACACTCAGCACATACTCTGAAAATATCTATCCAAGAAGAGGTAAAAGCTACATTTTATTGATTCAGGTGGAAATTTTAGTAGGGCTATGCCTTGTAAAATGTGGAAGATCATTACAAAATGACAAGTTCACAATATATAGGAGAAGTAAGACTAGGAGGCTCATTTGGCACTCCCTTTTACAAGTTGCTTGGTCAATTAGCATCCCCTCATTGGGAAGAGGAAAATATTGTTGTCGATGTCATCTTTTTAGAAGAAGCCTATTAGAACCATGCTGTATAATTACCAAATTTGACTTTGGGGTTCAAACATTAATGTGGAAACATAGACTGCACCCTCTTTTTCTACAAATAGACTAAAATTTGTCCCTTTTTTAAATGCACGGGCCATGCTATTCACTATTTGCACCATTTGGGGATTATCAGGCAATAAATCACTTGCAGTTTGCCACTTAGACTACTTCATCCCTTCCTGCACCTTGTCATTCTTGTCTTTTCTCAATTTTGTCTTATCTAGCTCATTCAACCCCTTTGGGCAAACATTCTAGTAGGTCGCTGCATTCTGGGCTTCTGGTTAGCACTCTACCAGTTTGAAAACAAACAACCATTCCTTTTTGTCAATTTTGACGTCCCTACAGCCATCATGCTTTGAACACCAACAGATATTTCACCTTCTTGAATTTGACGGCTTTTGGGACGTCATCAAGTCTTCATGGCTTCTTTGCAGCATCCTTGCCTTTGTTTATCCTTAGCACCCTTCGGCCCTCGAAATGCCCTTTTATCTTTTGGCTAGAAGTCCCCCACAAGGGCATCTACCCTTTGGGGTCCTTCGGTAGGTCCCTTGACTGTACTGGAAGGCCCCCCGAGCTCCCACAAACAACTTTCCTGGGTTCTGTTTTCCTTTGTGTATTTTCATGGACTTTTGTCTACAGACATTTTATCATAGATAAAAAGTCCATGGAAATTCTCCACCTAGCCTTGCTTTGACTTTGGACTACACCCGAATTCCTTCAGACTTTTTGTCCGAAGGAATTCCTTCAAGTAAAAATTCTGAAGGAATTTGGGGCTCAAATAAACTTGAACTTTAAATAATGTTGGGCTTACCCAAATTTTTCTTTTGAAATACCTACCCTTCGGAAGGGTACTAAACTTTTTGAACTGCCCTTCAGCCAAGGACACACCCTTGAACCAAGCCATTGAACCACAAATGGCTCAATAGTTCAAAGGTTCAACCAAGCGTGCCGATGGACTTGTGCAATAAAGCCGATGAACTTAGTGTTGAACTGGGCGCTTGAATCGAAGATGAAACAACCACTTTGAACCAAGCTTGTTGAACCAAACCATTGAACTGAAATTGGTTCAATGATTCAATGGTTCAATGCCTGGTAATTTTGAACTTGAAGATGGCCCCTTTGAACCAAAATTTGTTGAACCACTTGAACCAGGCCATGAAATGAACTCATTGAACTTGTTAAACTCGAAAATGACTATCATGAACAACAGGGGAAGAAGGAGACCAAAATTTTTCCTGTGGGTAAAATTGGTCAACACAATGCTCACAAAATGGAGAAAGCATGTCTTAAGTTACTCACAAAATGGTGAGATCATGGAAAAGGGGTGACTGAGCTTACCTTAACATAAATTGAGCATTGCCTACATAGTCCCATAGGACCTCAAGTCATTGTAGTTCCACCTATATAAAAGGTGTTTGACTAAGTACCAACAAGTTCAAATATAGGAAAATGGTAAGTTAAATGGAAATAATAATGGCAAGGTGATGTGTAAATGCATGGCAAAGGTGTTATTCCTAATTTACCCATAGGTGGTAATAATTAGGAAATAAAAGGAAAGGTTTAGTGGTACTAATTTACCAATAGGCAATTATAATTAGTAGCATGAATATATAATGTAGCAACAAATAAAGGATTTAATTTATAAGACAAATTTCATACTACTTTCATATACTTTCATTCAAACATTTGATTTTGAAACAACTATTAGAACTGAATTTGTCATCAACCACTTAATGTGCATGAAGTACAAATGAACTGGAACCAATGCCAAATATGATAGGTGGGTAGATAAAAATATCTATTTGGAAAAAATTTAAGGAATGATAATATGCTAAGGTAGGGTCAAAGTCAAGGGAAATGGTAAGGTAAAGGGCAAGGCACAATAAATGATTTTTTTATTCTTGTTGATGTGGAGATGCATGTCCTAAGTAACATATGATACAACTAGAATGGAACATGGGATATAATGAGAATAGGGTTTCCCCCAAATGGAAAGGTAATGTAAATGTTAGGGTATGAAATAAAAATAAGAGTAAGACAAAGTAAATGATTTTTTTATTCCTATTAATGTGGAACTGTTCGTCCTGATCAACATATGATACAACTAGACTGGCCAAATTTTTTAATTGCTAGCACACACCCCATCTGAATAGCTTCTTTTTCAAGAACTTGTTATTAATTTGGAATCCAATAATGATATTTTTATTTTTTTTGGTCATTGAGTTTTTTTCCTCCAAAATTTTAGACAAGATGTCCTCATACCCTATGTAAAGGAAAGTGCATCCAGGGATGGTAAACAAGGATAAGCATTAGCTAAAAGCTCTAATTTGGTAATGTAATATTGGTCTAGAATAAATAAATGGATAATAATGGAATGTAAAATGGTTGGGAAATAAATGAATATTGGGATTTAAAGCACACATAATGTTGTTGATTCTATATTTAACATAATTTTGGTTATGGTAGGCCTAAAGACATTTGAATATGATCTTGATAAAATAACCAATTTTTTCTATTATTTAGGCCTAAGAGATGATTCCATCTGATTATGTTATATAATGGAAGTTGTATTGATGTTATCTTAAATAATGTCTTCATCAAGCATTGAATAACTATTGTGCTCAACTATTGACAACTCAAAGAGGTTTTCACCAATAAATATGTCTAGATTATACCATATCATGTCTAAAAAAGTTTCACTAAGGAATGTTGACTTTTTACTTTTATTTTCTTTTAACACCTAAAACAAGGGTTCACTAGAAGATGTTGAGTTTAGACTTTGATTTCCCCCTAGTGGCTCCAAAAAGGTTTCACTAGGAGATTTTTATTATTCTACATGAATGTGGTCTTGGTCCCCTTGATATTATGAAATTAATATGTTATCATGGATGCAATTATACAATGTGTCATTCTATCAGTCCCAATCAACATTTTTGGGAGGTGAAATGTCAATATAATGGCTAGGTTGGTTGGTGTTAATGGAAAATGCAATGGTAATGTAATGGTAAGAGGAATCACAATCCTCATAAAAGACACTAGGATAAATTGTGTCGATACTAAAGTAATCATCCTTAAAAACCATGCAAGGTTGACAAATATATTCAAATTTATCTAAAAAGTATATGTAAACAATGTTGTAACATCCACAAATGTATTCTAATTTTGAAGCTAAGTCTAACTCGAAGGACTCTGAATTTGATGTTGATATTGATGTCAATTCTAATTTTGATTCTAAATTTGATATCAATTCAAAAAAAGAACCTGACTTTAATGTTGATTATTTTTTTGGTGTTGTGGTAAATATGTTACATTGAATGTTTGATATTAGACAAGTAATGGCCTAGGGTTAAATAATGGGATCTTTAAAAATATGCTCAACTAAGAAAGACTACAAAGACTAGCTTGCTAAAGTGAGGTTTCACAATAAAAGGGAAATGGTCAATAGGTAACTCTAGAGAGACTATCTTGTCAAAGTGAGGCTTCTAAAAAATAGGGCAATGGTCAAAATAATGATTTTCACAAAGGAATTTATAATCATTAGGAGTGACTAAAAAAAGATCGGCTTGCCAAAGTGAGACTCCTCAACCAAAGGGAAAGGGTCAAAGGGTGATTCAACATAGGTTAACTCATCACAAATATGTGTTTCAACAAAAACATTAAGGATTGGTTGGTTGTCTTGGCCTTATCTTACATTCAATTTCAAAACCTTAGATTTGGACACATCTTGGTCTTTTAATTATGGATCTTAGATAGGTAATGATTGGATCTATTTTAGTTTAAATACCTAATTGGATTTTATAAAGTGGTCAAAGTTTAACAATGGATGAATAATGAACTATGGTTCAATAATGATATTTTTATAAATAGACTCTTGTAAGATGGGCTCAAAAAAGAATATATACGGGTTTATGATGGTAACTATGCTCTATCTAGTCACAATTGTGAAACATTGTTAAGATAATGAACTATGAGATTTTGAAGGGCATATAATGGTAATTAATGGGCACTACGAAGCTTTGTTTATAATGTAGGCTAAAGGATGAGGGCCTAGAATGGTAATCCTTGGACACTATGGAGGTTGGTTATTAATATAGGACAAATGAAGTGAGCCTAGAATGGTGATGAATGGGAATTTTGGAGCTTTTTCATTGATGTAAGTAAAAGGAGGAGGGCTTAAATGGTAATATTTAGGCATTGTGGATCTTGGTTTCTAATGTAGGCTAAAGGATAAAAGCCTAGAGTGGTAATAAATGGGCATTGTAAAGCTTGGTTGTTAATGCAGGTCAAAAAAAGAGGGATTGGAATGGTAATCCTTTATAATTATGGGGCTTGGTTGCTAACATAGGCTAAAGGATAAGGGCTTCAAATGGTAATGAATGGACATTATAGAACTTGCTTGTTAACATAGGCCAAAGGATGAGGGCCTAAAATGGTAATAATTGGGTGCTATAGAGCTTGGTTGATAATGCAAGATAAAGGAGGAGGGTTTGGGATGGTAACAAGTGGGTATTTTTGATCTTGGTTGCTAATGAAAGATAAAGGAGGAGGGATTGGAATGGTAATCCTTAGGTGATGTAGAACTTATTTATTAAAGTAGGCTAAAGGAGGTTGTCTTGAAATGGTAATACTTGGGCACTATAGAGCTTAGTTGCTAACATAAGCTAAAGGATGATGTCTTAAAATGGTAATGAATTATTTCTACAGTGTTAGGTTGCTAATGTAGGCCAAAGGAGGAGGTCCTATAATGGTAATGAATGGGGGATATATATCTTGGTTACTAGTGTAGGCCAAAAGATAAGGGCTTGGAATGATAATCCTTGGATGTTATAGAGATTGGCTACTAATGAAGTCCAAATTAGGAGTGCTTAGATTGGTAATCCTTGGGCACTATAAAGTATGGTCGCTAACACAAGCCAAAAGAGGATTACCAACATAAGTAGGGGATATGGTACCGTTATCATTAAAAGGTCAAATGTGGTACTTTAATTGGCCCAAATAAAAGTGATATCAACATATGGTAATCGACATGGTTGGGTTTAGAAATTATCACAAAGAGGGTGGTCTTGGTATATGAAAATGGTCTTGGTCTAGGTTCATTTGGACATGGAAATTAGCATTAGTCTAGGTAAAGTGAAATTATTCTTGAAAAAAACATGGGCCATGAACTTGAAGATAAATTTGATCAAGGAATGTTCCAATCTATGGTTAGGTCTTGAGAAACAAGAATTCTAAGGGTAGCAAACAACTAAGGTCTAAAATAAAAACCTTTGGACTTGTAAAAGAGAGGCCCAAAGGGTAAAACAACTAAACTAAGCAAAAGGTAGAATAAAAAAATGAAATTGGTCTAAAAAAAGGTATTTATTTTCCTAAATATGGTTATAATTAGTGGGAAATGGTAATACAAAATCCAAAAACTCATCTATGGCGAAGGTACTAATTTGCCCAAAGACAGTTATAATTAGTGATAAAAGTATCTAGACAAGGTAGAGAAATTGCAAACTATTTAAAATGGATAACAATGATTTTTTAAAAGGTGGTTATAATCATTAACATTAAAAACATGGATAAACCCAAAAAAAACTCAAACAATAACTCAAACAATAACTTAAAAAAAACTAAACCAAGGCAATTAGCTTGGATAAACTCAATAAAACAACTCAAAAAATAATCTAATGCTAAGGCAATTGGCTTTGAAGAAACTCTATAATGAGATCACTAAGAGTCAATATTTGGCTCAAAAGAAACTAGTTTAACAATGGAATTAGGACACTTTCAAACTCAACACAACAAACTTCAAACAAGGCATGTGGCAAGAACTCAGCTCAAAAGACTCTCAAATAAGGCACAAGACAAACAATAATTGTTAGGTCTAGTTAAGGGATATTTAGATCAAATATGAAATAAGCCCAAGTAACATAACCCAAACACAAAATTTAGACTACCTAAGTGAAAATTAGATGAGGCTTTGACATAAACTTGATTAATTTAGGATATTTACTTCAAAAGGTTGAGTTTCAAATTTAATGCAAAATGACTCAAATGTTCCGAGGCAAAAGAGATAGACCAAAAAAAGTAGTGTAACCACACATTTGAAATAAAAAATGTATAATAATAGTTTGTAACTTGGTTTCAAAAGTTAAAAGTGTTTTGGAATAATTTAGGTAGTATAACAATGCTCCTTCAAACAAATGGTAAACAATGGTTTTGGACTTAAAATCCAAGGCAAATGTTTGAGATGAAACAAGTAGTGTGATGACACTCCATTTAAACAAGTGACACACAAGAATTTTTTTGGAATAAAAATCTAAGGAAAAAGTGTGACACAAAACAAGCATAGTAACACCTCTTAGGCTAAAGGGGTGTGTAAACAATGTGACATTTTTGAACTTTTTTCAATTTGACAATACAAAGAAACAATTTTATTCTAAAACATATGTAAATCAAGGAAAATAAAAATAATGATAATGGTTTATCCTATCCTTAAAATGAATATGAGTGTGCATAGATTTTATCAAAACTTATGCCAATACACCAATGCTTTAAGGAATTAAATGTTAATCTGAAAATTAAAGAATAGGTGTAGGTAGAATTTTTACACCCCCCTCTATCTCTCAAGCATTGGTACATAGCATGAACTTAGAGTGAGGATCACTTGAAATCTAGCAAGATACTCCATGGCAAGTGGGGTTGACTAAAATCTATAAGTTTCAAAATGCACTAAATGGTCCCAAGTGTGGCTAACATAATGGTGTAATCATGACAAATAGGTTTATACTTGCTAACTTACTATGAAAAGGTATATTAATTTGCATATAAATTTTATCCATGTACTACTTAGTGAAGTCTGATGTTTAATAAGACCTAATCTAGGTTTTTTAAGGAATGGAGAGGTTAGCCTCTCATCCCCCTAAAAATCCCATTATCATGTGCCTAATTTATATACCTCACAATAGAGTGGGGTTGGTATAATGTTGAGAGATGAAACCCCATGTAAATTCACCCATAAAGAACTTGTGGGGGAGAAATGAGCTTCTGTCTACAAGCCAAAAGTAAGAAAATAAACTAGAAAGACTTTGTAAGTCATTTATGGGTCACCCAAGTCACTCAGAACTTGGGGAGAGCATATGCAACATTCTTTTTGACAAGAATTGATCTAGGAGATTTCCACACCATGATTCTGATCAAATTTGTAATATTTGATTATTGTTGTGAATGTAGGTGGGCCATTACTTGGCCAATAATGCCACACCTCCATCTATAAAATTTATAATTAATTTTGAAAAATTGCTACCAATAAGATATATTTTAATATATTTATTATTTACTAATAAATATATTTTAATATATTTTTATTAAGATATTTAAATTAATCTTTATATATTATAATATATTTATTAAGAATTAATAAACATATTTTTAGTAAGATTTTAATTATATCTTTTATTGTCATTTTAAAACAAAACTATACTATTCCATAAAGTTTTTATTATTAAAACTCCATGCATACAAATCCTTGTGGACACTTGTCATAATATTGGCATGGATGTTGGTTTTAGCACCAAAGTTAAATGCATGGTAATATTCTTTGAATAAGTTATGGGCATTAAGTATGGAATTAAAAGTAAACTTTATGAATGAGTTCAAACACAGGGTTTCTTTATTTGGTGTTGGACCATGGTATTACATTGCATGTTTTACGAATAAAGGAATTTATATTGGCGCTAACCTTGAATATGTATTATAGCATGGCATAGTAGTGCTGTTGATATGGGTGTAGGGCTTTGGATGACCATCTAAAATTGGTGTTGAAATAATCTTTAACAAGAATAAGATAAGCATGGGAATCTTGCATGACAAATGTTGGAATTATGGCATGAGATTGTTATGGCATTGTTAAAAAATTAACAATTATTAATCTCAATCTTATTATCACATGGATATCAAACTTGGTGTCAATATTATATGTTACATGGTAATTAATAGCCACATGGGCAACGTGGTACTGTATGTAGAAACATTGACTTCAAAGGGTTTATATCTAGTAAAGTTTATTTAAGTTTGCTTTAATTACAGAATTCTTTTTTAGCATTGTGTATAATGGAACACAAACCCAAAAATAGGGGAAAATATATTTTGGGATTTTGGTTTTGATTAGTTATAGAGCAAAACCAAATATAGGTAGCAAGAAATCTTAGAGAGCCAATGCCATGCTGTCAAAATAGGAAAAACCCTAATTTGTGGAAATTGTTAGTAGCCTAGGGAAATTTTTTATTGCTTAGACAACACCAAGTATCATTGAGAAATATATAACTATAGGTTATTTTTCAGAGTTAGCAATAGGATATTGGCAAAGAAGCAATGGATTTGCATAGAGGAGATTGTAGATAGAGATATCTAGGTATAGAGGTAGTAGAACCTTTAGGAGGTTTATTTTGTCACACAAATAGATATCTTGTATGAAAATAATTATTTACTTAAAGAGATTTTTGTAATTAGTCTTAAATAATTTTAATAAGATCAAAACACTCATAGAGTGGACTTGAGGATGTAGCTATTTGGTGAACCTCGTAAACAAATATTCGATGTTATATTTTGTTTTTAATTTCCTCTCTATGATCAAAAATACTTTCAATTTACTTTATTAAATTATGAAAGTTTTATAAATTAATTTTTTAGATTTATTAAAAGGGGAAATTGGAAATTAAAATATTTTGTTTTAATTTAAATCCGATCCAAGCAGACTGTAAAGTTTTTATAACTTAAATTTATGAATCAATAATTAAATAATCAAGGAAATAAACTGAGTGCTTTTGGTCACTCAAGTTCCCTATAGGAGATGGGGGAAGATCATACACACAGTAGCTTTTGATTTTCCACAGACAAAAAATTCAATCTACAAACTTTGAAACTAGCTAAGAAAAAGGAACAAATAAAAAATGAAAAGGATATTAAGAGCTCTAACTAAAGTGTATGTTATTTTTAATAGCACCAACTCAAATATGATTTAAAATTTGTCCCTTTGGCCTTTTTTCCACTTGTAATTTTTTTGAAAATAATTAAAGATAAGTGTGATTAGGCTGATTTTAAGCACTAAACAAGTGTATGTGAGATTTAGAAGTGTTTAGGCCTCTCCTTCCCTCCACCTTTGTTCCTTAAAAAACATTAAGGAATTTTATTTTCCTTACACAAAAGATCAAATCAATAAACAAAATTCCATTTTGAGCTCTTAGGTTTTTTGAAAACACAAATCGAAGATACCATTTATGCAACAGAGTGAAGCCATCATTTTCAATGAAGCTATTGTTTTCTTTAAAACATAGCCATAGATAGAGACTACTTTTTGGTGAAGTCACCATTAAAGATGGAAAATTCACCAATTGTATTTGATGAAATCACCAATTATAGGCTAAAAAAATATAAAGTCACTGAAACCAAATGGAATATTATTTGGCAAAGTCATTGGTTAGCAAGGTCTAAGCTACAGATTCTAGATAGTGAAGCTGTCATTTAGAAGATCAAAGCCACTATTAAAAATACACCATTTCTATACAAATAAAGATTATAAATAGAACACGGTAATGAAAACTCCATTATTATAGAGGGTAAAGTTTCTAATTACAAATAAAAAATAATGATGAGATTTCTAAACACAAAACTCTAAACTTGAAGAATTAAATGCTTTTATTATAAAAACTAAAGGTTGTACATCATTCTCCTTGCCCATATAGGATTCATGGTCATAATGTGCAAGACATTATATATCTTAGGAGTTCAAAGAGCACAAACATATTGATTAGTTAGTTTTTATAAATCCATGCATAATAATACACCACAACTAAACATGCTTGCCTAAGAACTAAGGGGAGTCTAACATAATGAAAAAGATCACAAAATAGAGATAAAAATAACACAAGTAATTTACCTCCTTTTTCAAAAATGATGTCCACTTGTTGTCATAAGGATTTCCATGCTTAGTCTATGAGATTAGATATTATTATTAATACTTCCCCATGGTGGTAGCACTTTTCCAATGGTCATCTATGGATTTTCTTTGCTATTGGTTTGGCTTGGTTTGAAGCTTGGCATAAAATGGGCATTATAACACTACTCTCAATGACTTCTTAAAGCCATTCCTATAGAATAACCTTACACACAAAATCTTGTTGGCATATGGTGTGGGAAATTATATTTATATCTCTTAGAACTAAATATAACCATAAGGAGGTTAGGTTAAATTTTAACTTTGGTTGAGTCTAAAATAACCTAGGTGGACTCAAGCTAAACTTGGGTTGGGTCAAAGCACTCATAAAGTCTTGACACCATAGTTTCAGATATTTATAAGCCAAGAAAAATCACTTTAGATATTTGTGAGGATATGACTCACATTTTTTGAATATTCAAGAATTAATAAATCACTTTATTATCTCCTTTGACTTCATATTTGACTAAAAATTCCTTTTTTGATAAATGAAATTCACTAATTTAACTCAAAATTTTTAATTAAGAAAGTTAATTAATATTTGAAATGTAATTAATATTTATTAATAATTTTTTAGATTTTGGAAATTATTTTAAATTCATTTAATTAATATCTCAATAGGCCAAGTGTATCAAATTACTAGGTCATAATTTAAATAGGGTTGAAAATAAACTAGGTTATTGGTGAAAATAAAGTAATACCCTAAATAAGTAAGCCTCACAAAATTTATGAGAAATTAAATCCCTTATATGGATTAATTTATGAATGTGATTTATAAACTTATATTTCATCATCTAATAGAAATTGAGTTGAATCTTGGGTTAGACACAAAAGTGGCCAAAATTAAGTGTCTATAATATCTAGCAAGATGATGGTATCCGATGTAGCTTAGGGCCATGATTGGTATTGAATAATTTTCCAAGATATAATTCCATTTTAAATTATGATGGGAAATGTCATGGTCAATTTTATGACCAGTGGATGGAAGGTTTAACTCCGATGAGTTAGAACAAAGACTAGGAGTAGACTGATGTAGATAGGGAAGGATGGGGGACCCTTCATTTTTAGGTAATTTAGGTTTTATGGGGTTGAAGTCTACAATAATTTGGGTATCATTTATAGGAGATATAAAAGGACCACCTCTTTATTGGAAAACATGTATCTTTTAATTAAAGTGACATCCAAATTAGTTTTGGAGGACATGGATTAATATAGGGGAAAGGATGAATGATGTGATTTTGGGGAGGGGTTTAGATCAAATTTGGATATTTGACTATTTGACAAAGTATTTACTTTAGATAAGTTTTAATTTTGACTTTATGATGTGATATAGGATGATAAGATGGGATAGGTACCAACTAGATGAACTTGAGAAAATTGGATTCAGACATAAGCTAGTTAAACTTTTGATGATTAGACTTGATTGATGTTTTTAAGATGATATAAAATAATCTCTTAGGTTTGAATAATATGTGGGGTTAGGTTTTACTAGACAAAGATACATGACTAGGTCATGAATGACCTTCAATGGGGTTGAATTGATTTAAAATAGCTCAAGACTTAGATGTTCTACTCAAGTTAGATCAAATGACTTGGATTGATGATATTGGACTAAGTGAGTGATAAGATTTTATTTTATAATTCAAACTTGATTAAGTTTATATGAAAGAAATATTATGATGGTGACCATGACATGTGAAAATATAATGTTTCCAAAATAGATTAGGGTAAGAATATATATACTTGATGATATTAAATATGGTTTGTGATAGGGTATAATTATAGACTTGATGGTTGTAGGGATGATTGGTTGAAAAGGGTGGATATGGATAAGTCTAGACTATAGGTGATTTAATTTGATAGGTTAATTATGGAATGATATTTAGTTTAGAATTTTGACTTGAGGTTTGGACTAAATACATTAGGTATGCAAACACACATTAATACTAGGGGATGTTATGTGGGATAGATGTATGGGATAGACAAATTATAGATTGGGCTTCCCTTTAGGATGATTGGTTTTATGTGAAATAAAAATAAGGTTAAGATGGTTATGACCTTGAGTAAAGAGTGTATACACCTAAATTTCATTTAGTGTTGAAATGCACCTAAATTATTTAATCATTCTTCTTAAATTAATAAATAACATTTCTTCTTAAAAATCAAATAATTAATTAATTCAAACATTTTGAAAAATTCAATTATGCACCTTTTAATCTTTATTTTTATTTAAATCTAGATTTTACACATATTAAAACCTCTCCCACCTTTTTCTCCCTCATCCCAACCAAAGCCATGAATGTGTCCACCTCTTATGACTCCTCCCTTGAGTTGTCAATCCATTTTGACAAAGTCTTGTTGAGTCAACTAACCAACTCCTCTTTTTCCTCCACCAGGTTAAAATGGTCTCCATCCTCATGGATGAGGACTCATCCTCAACTATTTTTAATTTGGAGAATTTAAAAATTACAAATGGTCCGCCACCATTGGATTATTTTTCAAGCTTCTATAAATAAGCTTGTAAATCCTTATTTTCAACCATTATCCCTTTTGGGAAAAATACATATGGTTTGATATCCACACATAGAAATTATATAAGTGGATAATGTATTAGACCTTAGAGAGATGGGATCTCTAGGGTCATATTAGCCATTTCCCTCACCATAGATCTCTTTTGAAATCATAATCAATAACAAATTTCAGAAATCGTAATCAGTCACAGAATCTTGAGAGATCACAAGCATATTTGTAATCAAAATAATATCTTACATCTAAAGCAAATAAAACTCACCATTTTACATCAGAATTTTTCCCATTATCCCTCTATATTAGAGGAGTGAGCACCACATTCTTAATAGAGCAAATCAGACTCAAATCATAATGAAGGATTCTTGTATCTTAAATATGAAGTTTTGATTATTTTTTATGCATTTGTTGCTCTAGATTTAGTTAAATTTAGCTTATATTAGTTCATTGTATTTGTATTTATAATTATTTCATACATTTATAGCATGCTTGATGGGACATACGCACATCTTTTCAATCTTTTTGTCTTCTTCTTTTGCATTTAGATAACATTAATTTTCTAGTTTTTGTTGTTTATGTCTATATTTTTTATTTAATCTCATTTATTTTTGAGTTAGTATGGACTATATGTTGTTGTCTTAGACTTTATATTCAGCTGTATGTTTTTTCTACATAAACACTGAATTTGGAAAACTTTTCAGTGAAATTATTAGACCAAACAATGAAATTGTCACCTTTTCCTATGTTTTTATGCTTTGTCTAGGTTGGCAACATTTTTGTTTTCAAACATCATTTTCATAAAAAAATGGAAAAAATATTGCACCTAATAGTGAAATCATGTTTCATGTAGAAAAATCATCTTTGTTTGTAGAAAAATCATCATTTAATGTAGTATTTTCATCTTTGTCTACAACAAAATCATCTCTATTCATAGTGTTTTCATTTCTATCTACAGAAACATCTCTCATCCCATAGCATGTGTGTTCTTATTCACAGTGAAATTTTTGCTCTGCATAGCAAAATCATTAATTAAGCACACTTTTTTGTTTTTCTTTTTTCTTTTGTTCCTTGCATGATCATTTTGCAATTTCAGTTTTCTAACTTGTTTGTGTAGCAATGTTTTTATCAAAGATGATTGTTTTTTGTGTGTTTTTCATGGTTTTTCACTTGTTTATTATAGGTTATCTCATTTTTCAGCCCAAGTAAAAAATTTAATACCTTGTTTATAGGATGCTTATAAAAAGAATCAACAAATAACCAATATAAAATCTAATTTTTATTATTGCTAATGTTCTTGTTTTTATTTTTCAATTTCATAGTAATTACATCACTTCTCTTTCTATATTTTTGTTTTTAGTCATGAAATATGGGTATGCTCTTTCCTTGGTGTTAAATTGGTAATGATACCTAGAAATCAAAAACATTTTCACAATTTATCTATTTACCCAAGTGATATCTGTGTATGCTCTTTTCTCAATGTTACACTGGTGACGAGACTCAAAAATTAGAAATGGGTGTTTAACTCTTTATTTTCTTTTTCTTAAGGGTTCTATTGACCATGGATTTCATCACCACATGGTAAACCAAACCCTATTTATGAGTAGAGTATATAAATTGAGACCCAACTATTTTAATTACCTAAGTGGTTATGTGTTGTAAGCACACCATGATGTGAGGGGCTTTCATGTTCCAATACCTAAGGTTTCAACAGCTAAATCAAGATCTAATAATACTAATTATCAACACATTGAGACCCCTAAAACTATGTTGGGAACTTTGGGATAAGACCCAATAGTGTGTGTTTACTCTATCAATTTCTTCCATGATTTTATTCCCCCTAGATAAGCTCATCTATCCTTAAGCCTAGGATTGTCTTTTTTTCATTCTACTTTGGTACATCAGTTAGTGGTTAGCACCGAGAAGTTAATTTCCACACATCCTCAAAATTGGACTCAGTGGGCTATGGTCATGGTAGGATAATCCATTGCTAGTGCCTTGAAACATTAGGCCACAACTGAAAACATGGATGAGTGAGTGACAACAAAAAGCCCAAAAGTTGTTCACCACCCTTTATCATAGTTTTCACCCTTTATGTGCAATTTCTTGTTTGTTTTCAATAGAAATTGTTTGTTATTTCCTTATTATTTACCACATGCTAAAAAAATCTTTTTTACAAATTAATTATTTTGAGTTTAAATGCTATCATAAAAATCACAACTTTCTCTCTAAAATTTCAAAATCATTTAGTTAGCAAACAAAATTTTAGTCACTTTGGTTCTTTAATTTAATAGAGTCTAATTTAAAGTATTTTTTCACTATTGAGTCAAGTATTTTCTTAGTAACATCATCCACTTCAAGAATCATGGCTATGTGGAACAACCCCTTGACCAATTTCATCTATAATCCAAATCCAAATAATCCTTATTTTAATCTAGTGTTCCATCCAACCAATTTTGATTAAAATGTATATTTGAATCAATATCAAACCAATCATCCAAAAAATATAAATATAATTTTGAATATGTATTCATCCTCATGCATACATCAATTAAATATAAACTTGAATACTCATTCAGGTTTTCTAAATCAACCTCTCTATAGTAATCAAAATCGATCCCTTGATTTTGCATCTATTTCACCCCAAAAATCAAACCCAAACTTCTTCACCAATCCATATAGTTCCAAATTCATCACCAATCTAAATCAAAATTTTGATTCACCTTCACCACTACTTTCAAATCTATATTTAAACTAAAATCCATTCATAATCAAACTCCCGTTTAGTCTAATCCAACTACATTTCATCCAAATAAACCTTTAAACTCCTATTCCCATCAAAACCAACCTTTCTATAGTCATCAAAATTAAGCATTTTATTTTTCATCCAACCCATTCCCAAACATGAACCAAAATACATCAAATTCACATTTGTTCACAAACCTAGTAGATTCAATTCCATCAACCTTCACAAATCCATCCTTCCAAAAAAACCAAGCTACCTCTCTAAATAGGGAATCCTAAAACATTCCACATCAACATCATCCCATTTTCCAAAATCAACCAAGTCTCCCCTCCACTAGTTATAGCCTTGATTATAACATCCTCTATCACACTAACAAAGGGAATCCAATTCTAGAACCCCTACTGTCTAATATCACTTCACCCTTAGAGTTACAACAACTTCAAAACTCCCAACCTATCAAAAACATTATCATGACTATTATGAAAAAAATCACTCCTTTAGGGGAACCTTATGATGTATTCTATAAAAAATTAGTTGCTTCAAACCTTGCCATATATACAAACACAAAATACTTTGAGCCAAATGTCCCAAAACTTAAGTTGTATAGACCTAGTGAATGTTGTGATTATCATAAAATTGAAGGTCATTCTATTAACTATTGTATGAGACTAAAGCATTATATCCAATATTTTATTGACAAAGTGTACATCAAGGTAGAGCCAAGTGTATCCACATCTAAAAATCATATCTTGGGGACACGCCAAAATGTCTTTCTTGAGCCTAGTCAAGCCATACCACTTCCAAGTCATAACCTTCCATTCAATTCTCAAGATCCCATTTTTGACACATCCAATTTTAACCAATCCATAGTTGATCAACCTAACTTTGAAAACCACAGTTTACCATCCATTTTTTATGAAGATCCCATCTTTATTAAAGAGCCCATCTTTGATCAAGATCTAATTTTTGACAAAGATCCCATTTATGACCAAGATCTTATCTTGGAAAAAAATTACCTTAAACAACATATCTTATCACCCATTATACAACCACCCAAATCTTTATCACCTATTAAATCTCTCATCATCCCACAACATGCACCCCAAGTGATAGAGGTAATTATATACCAAATAATCAATGAGAAAGGAATTAATGAACCCATCCATTTCAAAGTGAATTTTACACCCCATAACATCATCTACAAATCATTTGAAATTTAATGTAAATATGTTAGTGGTAATTTTATTGTTTCTAAGGTAACTTCATCCATAATCAAAATATGATTCATTCATAGTCTCTAAGAGTACATTTATTCCATCACTCCTTTCATAAAAATCACCATTCCTACCTCCATATTACAATATAGTATCCTCCACCTTCTGATTGCTGCTAACTATCTTACTTATAGTTAACTCCCATGATAATAAAATAATTATAGACTTCCTAGCTAGTCTCCTACCTGAAGAGCATCAAGAAACATCTACATATTTTGAGTAAAAATAAGTGTACCTCAATCAAAATAAATCCTATAATCCAAATATAAAATCCACACCCCATAGTGAAAACTTCTTTGAGGCATTATCAAAATTTTAATATATAAATTGTAGTCAAAATACAAATCACTTTATAAAAAATAAAAAATATGAGTCCCTTAGTGAAAACCTCTTTGAGGCACTATTAGACAATCCAAATCTGAATCCCAATCAAAAAAATCAAGAACAATACTTTGGTGAAAACCTTTCTAAGGAACCAATAGATGATCAAATTAATATATCCTCTACATTAGCATAGTTGTTGGATGGATCCCCATCACAAGTTGAAAATATCATTGAAAAATCATAGAATTCTCAAATTATTTGATTTACAGTTACTCCCCATCTTGCTAAATATGAGATTATTGGTCCCATTTACCCTTTACATCATGAGCCATATATTTATCCCCACTATAATTCCATCCATCCAAAACTTCATGCACTCAACACACATCCTTCATCCAACATACTTTTTGCTTCACCCTATCTGGAAACACCCTCTCTCATAGGGGCTATGAATATATCCTAATAAATTTAAAAGACGACAACTTAGAAATCAATGAAGTTATTAAACACATATATGGATTGCATACTTAAAATATCAATAGTGTTAATCATCATGCATCTCTAATCTTTTTATAATTAATATGCCAAAAAATTAAAAATATATATATATAAAAATAAAAAAATAGAAAAAAATCAAAAAGAGAAATAAATTAATCCAAATTTTAAAACCATTTATATGGTGCATTGAGCAAAAACCATGATAAAAACTAATTCTTGGCATCATGTGTAAACTAATCAATTATCTACAAGTACCCTACACTTGGGGAAAATCTCATTCCATTTCAATCCTATGCATTCTAAATCATCCCTCCATCCTTACCCATCCTACAACATTTTTAATCCCATCCTTTTACCCTAAACCATCCATGGTTACTTATCCTAAGTTATCCTAAAACATACTTACCCATCCTACACCTATCCATTCCATCTTAAACTCCTCCTTAACCAACATACACCATCATTGATTACCCTTACCTATCCAAACAAATATTTATCCATTTAAATGCCAAATCCATCAAATCCTTTCCATCATAAAACCATCCTTCTTCCCATTTTGACCTTGATAATGAAGTGGAAACATCTTAAAACATATTCTTAGAAACATCTTGGTGTATCCTTGCAATGCTATTTTGATGACTAGACACTTGGTTCTTACCTCATATGTTCCCTAGAGTTTATCATCTTAATTCCAATCCATTCTTATTCATCCATACTCCATATATATTATATTCCTTCCATCCCATACCACTCTCTCCTAGGTGCTAGAATATGGTTTTCCCTTTATTGGTCTTCCTTGTATATAAGCTTATAAATCTAAAAAAAATCAAAATACATTACATGCTCTAACAAAAAAATCAAAAAAACTTACACACTCCAATAAAAATCCAAAAACATTATAAAAGGCAACAACATCCAAAAACATTTCAAAACCCAAAAAATTCCAAAAACATTGCAAAACCCAAAAAAAAAAAAAAAAAAAAAAAAAAAATTAAAAACTTTAAAAAAAAAAAAAATCTAATAAAATACAAGCAAAAAATAAAAATTAAATTAAAAATAAACCTTTGTCCTTAGTTACATACCCTTCTCATCCCTCATCAGAAAGTTCAACATTGTCAAAAATCACATATGCCATAGGGTTCCACTCTAGCCAAGGACATCCAAATAGTAATTCTCTTACTTGTTTTAGTCATTTTGTTTACATGTATGTATAGTCATTTAATTTATTTTACATCATGGGTGTTTACTTGATTTTGTAGTTTTTTTTTTACTTCCATGTTTATTTTACTTACATCATTTTCATTATTACAAACATTTATTTTTTATCTTATATTTATTATTGTTTCTTATGTCTAAATCACTATGCACATTACTAATGGTGTTATTATTATCTTCCATATCATGATGTACTAAGTTTTGTCCTTGTTCATATATTAGTCTTTACATGTATTACACAATAGTCATCATGGTTTTTCTATACCATTGATTCTTATTGTTATTCACAATATCAAAATTCATGTTGCTCAACTCTTACTCGATTGGAATTATTTTCAAAAATACAATTCAAAGAAAAAAATAAATAAAAGGCAGCTATCAAACCATCTCACATATAGCATATATGTGTCATAAATCTCTTGCATCCATCCTTATCTCATTAATATTATTTAATCATTCAATCCATCATCATTAATCCATGTATTCACTTTATTTATTTGTTAATGCTTTCATATTAATCATCCACAATCATATCCTCATATTTACATTCAATCTCCTGCACTTGTCAATTGGGACCAATAAAATAACATTTTCTATCCTTTCTCCATCATCTAATTATAGTGTGTAATTATTAACTTAAGTAGAGCATCTGTGGGTCAATCTTACCTTACACCATCACTTTTCTTCCTATTTTTGGAAAAGGTACATATGGTCTAATATCCACACATAAACATTGTCTAAGTGGATTATATAGGTAGTGATTAGAGACATGGGTTCTCTTAACCTTTCCCATCATCCATACAAGCCATCTCATTCTCATTGTCTACTATACTTTAATCAAAGTGTGATATCTCCTTATCAATGCTTGCAAATATCAATTTTGTAAATCTTTATAAAAAATTAGATAATCTATTTTTTCATTTTATGGCTTATGTCTTACCATCATTAGGATATAGCATTCCCACATCTACTCATGAGACCCCTACATCTAAGAGCACAATCTAAGCATGTAGTCTATAAAGTGGGAAATCTACTTTTTATGATATCTTCTCTAACATTAAGCATCTAGGGGTAAATCCTTTTACATGTACTTTTTACAACTTTGTAAACATTAGTATTAAGATAAGTATCTATATTATTAATGATAGTTTTCTCTTTTCCATCCCTCATTCACCATTTTATCTCATTCATCTATAGAATATTAAGGTAACATTAAATCAATTTACTCTAAGATTTGTTTTCGAACTCTTACAATCATTTATCAGCCTAAAATCCACAATCATTTGTAAAATCAATTCCTATTTATAAATCCATAGTTTATTATTGTTGGGATATATCATTCCCACACTTGATCAATCAAGCCCTGAGTCATTAGCAAACAAGAATGAGCATGCAATCTATAAGTGGTTAAATTTTTGGTTTTTAAATCAAATTTATAGTTTTCACTAACTAGGGGCAACATTTTACATTACCAACATCTTGAAAATTTGACATCAATCTTGAAATAACTTGCTTTTTCATTTATCTGTTTAAACATTTATTTTTTAATCAATTTTGAGCATTTGTTCATTTCTCACACAAAACCTTGAGGGGGCATCATCACACTCATTTTCATTCATTTTGGGCAAATTTTTTACTTTTCTATCATCAATACCCTACTTCTTTTGTTCTTTGAAACAATATTTCGTTGCAACACTATTTTAAAGAGGGGAAAATATAGACACCTAAATTTCATTTAGTGTCAAAATACACCAAAATAATTTAATCATTCTTATTAAATTAATAAATAAAATTTCTTCTTAAAAAATCAAATAATTTATTAATTCAAACATTTTTAAAAATCCAATTATGCACCTTTTAATGTTTATTTTTATTTAAATCTAGAATTTCCACCTATTAAAACCTCTCCCACCTTTTCCCCCCTCATCTTAACCAAATCCACAAAAGTCTCCACCTCTTATGACTCCTCCCTTGAGTTTTCAATCCATTTTGACAAAGTCTTGTTAAATTAGCTAACCAACCCCTCTTTTTCCTCCACTAGGTTGAAATTGTCTCCATCCTCATGGATGAGTACTCATAATCAACTATTGATCATTTATAGCATTGAAAAATTCAAAATTATCCTTCACCTTTGAATCATTTTATAGGATTATATAAATAATCTTGTAAATCCTCATTTTCAACCATCATCCCTTTTGGAAGAACTATATATGGTCTGATATCCACACATAGATATTATCTATTTGGATTATGTAGGCAATTCTTAGAGACATGGGGTCTCTAGGGTCAACTTGACCATTGCCTTCACCATAGATCCCTTTTGAAATCAAAATCAATCATAAATTTGAGAAATCAAAATCAATTTTATAATCTTGAGAGATCACCAACATACTTTCAATGGTAATCATATCTTTCATCCAAAGAAAATCAAAGCAAATCAAAGTCACCCTTTTGCACCAAAACACTACCTATTCTCCCTCTACATTGGAGGATTGAATGCCACATTATTAATAGATAAAATCATACTCAAATTGCAATGGAAGATTCTTGTATCTCAACTATGAAGTTTTGATTTTATTCCTACATTTGTTTTTCTAGCTTTAGTTGAATTTATCTTAGATTAGTTTATTATCTTTTTATTTATAATTAGTTCATAAAAGAGTTATATAATATTTTGGCTAGAAATATTTCACTAAGATAATGATAGGGTATGAATCCCTCAATTTTAATGAGGTTATACAATATCATGTTGATTTTGGTTGATAATATGTGCTGGATTCAAACTAGTAGGATGATAGGTGACAAAACTAGTAAAATGACAAGTGCAATCAAAATGATGATGGGTGCCAAGTTTAAGTCAATAAAGTGACAGGATAATGATGATTAATGCTAGATTAAAACTACTAGGGTTACATGATAAAAATGAGTGCAAGGCTCAAATTAGGATGGTGACAAGTCTAGACTAAATGTGGACGAAGGGAGGGTATCCCTAATCAAGGTGAAATTTGATAAGGATTATCTCAAGGTGATGGTGTATATAATTTTTATTAAGGTAGATAATGTGGATAGGTTGTGTTTGACTAATAGATAATGATTATTACAAGTCAGATGTGTTTATACTATACCAATAGGGATGATTAAGTCTAGGGTTGGTTTGACTAAGAGGGGAATGACTTGATGTTTAAGCAAGTTAGTCAAGGTGGAGATAAGGATATAGGGTAATGATTTAAGGTAAGTTTTTAGATATGGTTAAGTTTGATAGCTTGTAAATGGATTGTAGGATAATATGATGGGTGATATGGTTTATAGTAGGATAATTTGATATGATGATTAAGGCAAGCTTAGATAAGAGGATGTGTCAAAGGGTTAAACTAGGATGAGATGAGATGAGGATATATTAAATGAGTTGAGATAGGAAAATATGATGGATATTGATAAGGATATGATAAGGAAAATGTATGATCAGATGATGAGGTTTGATTGGTGAAGATTGGACAAGTGATTATATTTGACTTAAATTTGATTTTTTACTAGGTAATTATTATTTGTGTAGGGTATAAGGTTTTCAAATAAGATTAACCTCAAAAATACACAAATAATATAAATAAATCCAAAAACCCATAAGTAGTTAATAATATGAGAGTGCAACTCAACACCCAACTCACTAAATAACTCATGATGAGATGTTCCTAGATTGGTGTCACCCAACCCTATCTCACAATATATACTTGGTAAGTGATATTTGATAATGTTTATTTCCCTAACCGATATGCCTATTTTGGCCAAGGGGTATTATTCTAGGTTAGACTAGATCTCTAAATGACTACCCTAAACACCTTGTGGATGTTGGGTTAGATTTCATGTAGGGTGTTGTCTGACACCTACATGTTGAAGTGTTATCTCATCACCTCATAGAATCCTATATGGGGATTTAAAATTAGATTATAAATAATTATTCTTGATATTTATACACCACTATAACATGGAGTGTGATCTTCTATGTGGTGGTGAAATCCACACCACTATCCCCCTAAGACTATGAAAAGTGCATTGGGATGAATTCCAAGTCACATTTCCCTAAGAAAGGAAATTTTTTTAGGTTTATATATCTTTTATGATCCCCAATAATTAGCTATGTGTGAAAGGGGGAGCATACACCATCATATCCTCAAGTGATAAATAGGTATCCAAGAAGTATGTTAAATTAAATTAAATTTTAGACACATAATAAAACAATTTAATTGATTAACCTTGATTAAGATTTGACAAGAAAATTATTAAAAAGGTTTCAAAATATTAACTCTTTGATAATAAGCCTAAAAAATAGGTGATTAGTAGTATTAAATTGTCTTCTTGAGGAGTAAAACCTATAACAAAAATGACAATGATTTTGTCAAAAAAATAAATTATGGATTTTTCAAAAAAGGTTGAATCTATAAAAAAACATAGTTAGATAATAAATTATCATATCATAGAGTTTATGTCATGTTTCCACAATTTAAAGTCATAGATACATGGCTATGAATTTTATCAAAATACCATGTTATTCAAAAATAAATAAAACATGAAATCATATAATAGAGAGTCAATATTATAGTTATAATATGAAATAAAAATATATACTTGAATGATGTTGTGACTGGAACTTATGATGTCAATTTATTGTTGATGATGTCACAATTCACAAAATTTTATTTCATTCCTAAGCACATAAGAACAAAGAAGAAAATATCATGTAATATCAAAAATGTCACACGCTAGTGAATTGATGCCATTGGTCAATAGTCACAAGTTTTTGTAGACTCACTAGGATGTACAAAAAGGAGGCAATGGTCTATTTAATCTATGTCCTAAAAAAATTCCACACATAATATAATTATAAATATAAGTATTTTTAGATTGTTAATAGGTTTGGTCAAGAAAAAAAATTAAAAGGATCGCTATGATTTCTATTTTAAATATATTGGACAATTATATACAAGATGTTAGGCAAAAAAATGATTATTCTATGATGAATTTATCATGCTAAAATTGTGACTCATTCAAACATAGTTACTAAATAACTAACTTAAGTGAACAAAAGTATTCAATAAATCATGGGGTAAAGAGTCCCCTTATTTTTAAGATGTAATGGTAATATGAGGGACAAGAAACACCAAATGATATATCATGGGTAGGATGTGATTATTTTGACTAAAATTTAAATTAATTTTCTCAAGATATTCAGGATCTCATGGTTGGTTTCCTCTACAAATGGACTATTTACAATGTAATAGGTACATCATTTCCCATAGAAAATATAAAAAGAGAGGGAGAGAATGGGTTAGAGAAGAGGTTAATCTCTTTATTGAGACAAGCCTTACATTACACAAAAAAATAGATTGTTTCGGTTGCAATCAAATCATTAGGCATCAATTATAGATACTACACAAACTAGAACACCATGATAAGTAAGACTCAAAGGAAAATTATGTGAACATGATTTCTAGATATTTTTTCAAAAGAAAGCTAATACATAATCTTGAAACTATTTGCACATGATGACTAATATAAGATTAAAAAATAACCAAAATAATCTCTCAAATCCAATTAAATTAGTTGTTACATAATATAATTATATACCCACTTGCACACCAACAATATAAAAAAAAATCTTTGAAAATATTACTTCTCAAATCAATATCTTTGGCAAACCATCAAGAGAAAACTATTATGAAGGGTAGGTGAAATTATGGTTTCAATCTCAATAGAATTTTGGTACTCAAAAATGTCAACCCTTACAATGTAAATCAATGATTCTCTTATAGACATGGCTAATCCATCATGGTTATGATGCATAACCATAAATTAAATGATCTTGATAAACACATTAAATGAAATAACTACTTAGATCTCAATATTTTCTGATAACACATCAAGAAGCAAGAAGATAATACCAACATATTCATGGCATAATTTAAGATAGAACTTTTAGGATGAAAGTGGATTAAATATCCAATGCACTATAATCTCTAATGAAAAATAGGTACTCTATGCTATTTAATTTCTTGTATTAAATTTATATTAAACCAATTATAATCATCCACCTCATTCTTGATTAATACTAAGGCTTGAGTTATTGGTCCTTACATTAGCTTTGCACATTCCCAATTTCTTATGCTTATCTCCATAATAGTGCAACTTATGTTAAATAAGATCTTTCTTGATTAAATTTTGATTACTAGGCAATATTTGAAAAATGGATTATTCCAATTCTATAAATAGATTCATTTAGTCCTCTTAGTGAACTCATGAATGTCTCTATCCATTGAGTCAATTTTATCTTAAATATGTGAATAATATTTTGATCTTAGCTTATGCCTCTACCTTGAGTTCTACCATTTCTCCATTTATTTACACCTTCATTTCACTCCCTTATTTTTATTAGTTCAATATACCCTCAATATAGGACATTTCAATTGAATCTGAGTTCTATGTGGTCTAAAATGATTAGGTTTATGTCCTGTAGTCTGTAAATCTCCTTTACTTGTAGTCATATGACAAATGTCACTTTTCCATCACTTGGTATTTTCCTAGTGATCAAAATTTCACTCTCTATTTATTGAGATCATCTACCATTCACTCAATAGCTAATCAATTTTACATCACTCTCTATATCTTTCCAGTTTTCATTCATTCATCATCTCTTCGATCCTTAGGATGCTTCCTTCATAGATTTATCTCTCTAGGCTTTGATTGCATGGGATGTCACCATGTGGTGAGATCTTAGGCATTTGTACATAGAGGTAATCAATGATACCCAACTATGTTTGGCTCTCCATGCTCTTAATACCTATGACATGACCATGTGTCACAATCATAGTAGTCAAGATCTCAATTGATATCAAATTATGCAATCAAATTTTTATACTCCATGGGTCAAGTCCATAAGATTGGGCCATATGACATAATCTTGGTATTTTATGGGTCTTCAGGACTATTTAAACTATACATTTCCATCCCATCCTATTTAATTTTGATCAAATATGGAGTTTACATATGATATCCAGTGGCTCTTAGGGCATCTCGAATTTGAATTGTATCCCTTCAAACCCAAACTACATAAGATTGTATTACATGGTCAAATATTAGAAGTTAAGTGGCCAAAATACTTAAACTATGATCTATGCTACTTCACTGAGCTTTAGGTGTCTAAGATTATGACATTTGTCATGATCTTAGTAATTTAGGAAGGTAGATAACATATGAACTATAGAATACTTCCCCAAGCTTTGAATGCATGATATTATGTCACTTATCACTCATCAAGAAAGTTGGGTTGGTGGTAACCTCTAAAATAAAAATCTAATTGTTGGTTGCTTCCCTAAGCCTTGACTATCTGAGATTATGTTACTTGGTGAAATATCAGCAAGTTAGGCTTGAGGAAACTCAAGACTTCAATCTTATGTATTGAAACTCATCAAATTCCAAATAACTATTTGTCGAGTATTGAGAGTAGAAAATTTAAGATGCCAAAATAAAACAAAGACTTGGGAAATAATTATCATGTTATTTAAAGTAAATATATTTAATAAAAATGAATCCTAACCACAATTAATATAAACTCAGACTTAGACATGAGAGGTGTAAAATCAGACTCAACCCAAAGGAGTTTTGTTATAAGTAATGCTTGAAAACTTAAATAAAGCCTAATTTTGAAAAAGACTAAAAGAGATAAGTATCATCAAATGAAAATTTCAACTTGATATCATGATCATCTAGATTATAATTTGAATTAAATATAAATGAATCATTACCATAATACAATAAAAAAGATGAATAATGTAGGATAAGGCAAATATTTTTACATAAAACCTATTGAATAAATGAAAAATATAATGAACTAGTTCAGAATTATAAAGGCAAACTACTTATATCTAGGATAATTATGGAATAACTTGCCCATACAAAATATCACATTTGACTTGAGCTTTGAAATTACAAGAAATATGCAACTCAGTGATGCATTAAAACTTGAACTACTTTTAGAAATTTTTATAATGTTAGGCTATGGTGTTTGAACTATTGACAAGGATAGTCTAATAATTATGAATGAATTATCAAGTGAAGCTATGCTATAGTCATCAAAATAAATTTGGATCATGAGTTAGGGACTAAAATGAAATTATTACTCAGCAAATGTGAATGACATCCATGAATGAATTTATTAGAGTATGAAAGAATACTAAAATTAAAAAGATATGCTAAATAAAGAGGGTCCCCATGTGAAAAATTGAGTAATGGGCCATGTTAAACCCCAAAAAATGTGACTTTCATGGGGAGAATATTGATTTGTATTCTGGATCTATATTTCAAACCATCAATATTAGACAAGCAACATAACACCACAAACTGATCCTTTATACGAACCTAAAAAATGAAACACTAAATTATGCCTCAATATGTGACATCCTAAGTTTTATATCTACTTAACATCATCAGTGTGTGCTAAAAGAGATTTATTCTATTATATTTCTTGCATTCACATAAAGAAATTTAATTTGTCTAAAATAATTAGAATTTATGAGAAGGAAAATTATGATGTTTTGCTTGGGGGGAATTGGTATGGGCATTGATATTCTACCATAAAATAATTTATAGCTAATCATATATACCTCTTGTCCCACTCATGGCCTTGCTCCATTTCTAAATAGGCCAAAAATCCTATGATGGAGATTTACTGAATCACCCTTTTGAGGAAAGAATTTGAATTTTTCATTTTGTTCAATTTCCTTTTGGTTATTTATTTTTAAAATATTTAATTTTCTAATACATTAGGATTTTGGGGTGAATCCATGGGTATAATTATAGAATTAATAAATTTATAACTATTAATACATAGTTAAACCAATTTAATGTTTGTATTTTAATTCAAATGTCATATTAAGTACAATTTTATGGCTTCAACAAGAAAATGAAATGTTTCTCAAAATCACACATTCCATTTTGAATCATAGGATTTCAAATTATGGTAATTCATAAATAAAATTATAGTAACATATGTGATTGTTCAAAGATGATTCACTTTCTAATTTCCAAAAAACTAAAAAATATGATACTTTATCATCTACCATTTGAATTTCCTACCTATAGGAGAATAAGGACACAACATTGATTTAACATATTACTATCTAAATTTTTTTTGTTTATTCTCTTAAGTTTGATTATCTTATTATGTTGATAGTCTATATTCAATAATGCCAAAGACTACCCTTTCATGACTTGACTTCTCATAAAAAACATGTGAACAACTAATCATTTTTTTGAAATGCATACTACAAACCACCAAAGGTTAAAAACACAAAAACCAAATTTAAACAAGTCAGGGAGGGAAAAACAACATTGAAATAAACAAAAATAGAACAAATAAAAAAAGCAAATTACAGTAAAATAAATTGTAAAACAAGAAACACTAATTATGAAAATAGAAAAGTGTATACAATATATATACACATAGGGACCTTAGTATCTTTACTCAAATATGATATTTGGTAAATAAACCATGAAGTAATGCTTCAAGTACTATTCATTAATTGGTAGTGAAAAGTCATTGTCTTGAAGATATCTTAGTCTAAATACATTGTCCCAAAATCTAATATGCCTGGTAAGGTCTGATCCATGAAGGAATAAACTTAGCATGCTAACCCTTTCTCTCATGGGCTTTGTTCCATAACAACATCAAGTCTAAAACATAGAAGGCTTTCACTTGTGATTTTCAATTAAACCATCTCTTTACAGTAACTTAAGATTTTATAAAACTTTATAAAGTTGTCTCATCTATCTTCTAATTGGATCATGTCCAATAATCAAGACTAACTTTTATGATCTTCTCCCACGTATTTTTGTATGAAATAGTAAGTGGGTTTAATAAGTTACATTGGAAAAATTGGTTATACTATATATACAAGTAAGAAATGGGAACTATTCAATCTTAGTTTTTTCCTTATTCTATCAACCCATAAAGTATATTTGAGTATCACATGCCAATTATGTGTATTTTAATCAATTATTTCATTTATGCAATTTATCAAATTCTTGTTGGTAGAATCTACAAAACCATTTCCTTGGGATAATAGTTTGAGTAGAACTTTAGTGTAATTCTATTATAATATGCCCACTTAGTCAATTTAGATGATTAGAAGGCAAGTTAATTGTCATTAAAAGTGATAAAGGAGTCCCAAATCATGCTATAATGTATTCTTCTAGAAAAGCAATAATTTATTCAAGTGTACTATTTCTTGTTGTTTAAATTTAGTCTACCTTGTACAATAGTTAGTGGAAGTTAGAATGAACTTATGTCTAGCTGATGAATTGGTTTGGGTAATGATCTGTTACCAACTAGTCATATATAGCCTTGATAGAGATACCTCTAGTCCCACTCAAGACCTTGCTACATTTCCAAATAGGCCAAAAATCCTATGATGGAGATTTACTGAATCACCTTTTTAAGGAAACAAATTTAATTTTGCATTTTTTTCAAGTTAATTTTAGTTCTTTATTCTGAAAATATTTCATTGTTTAATTCGTTAAGGGTTGGGGACCAATCCATGGGTATAATGATAGAATCAGTAAATTCAAAACTATTAATATAATATTAAATCAATTCAATGTTTTCATTTTGCTTCAAATGTCATATTATGTGCAATTTTATGGATTTAACAAGGAAATTAAATGTTTCTAAAATTAACACATTCCATTTTTAATCATAGGCTCCAAAAATTATGTAAATGCACAAACAAAATTATAGTAACCTATGTGATTGTTCAAGGATGATTCACATTCTAATTTCTAGAAAAATAAAAAAATTATACTTTATCATCTGCCATTTGAATTTCTTGCCTATAGGAGCATAAGGACACGACATTGCTTTAACATATTATTGTCTAAAATTGTGTTCTTTATTCTTTAAAGTTTGATTGTCTTGTCATGTTGACAATATATATTCAAGAATACCAAAGACTACTCTTTCATAACTTGACTTCTCATAACAAAATGTCAATAACTCTAATCAATTTTTTGAAAGGCATACTACAAACCACCAAAGGTTCAAAACACAAAGAAAAAATTTAAACAAGTTAGGGAGGGAAAAATAATATGTGAAACAAATAAAAATAGAACAAATAAAAAAAACCAAACTACAGTAAAGGAAATAGTAAAACAAAGAAACTAACTATGAAAATAGAAAAGTGTATACAAAATATACACATAATAACCTTGGTATCTTTACTCAAAAATGATATTTAATACATAAACCATGAGTTAATGCTTCAATAACTGTTCATTAATTGGTAGTGAAAATATTTGCCTTCAAGATATCTCAATCTAAATGCAATGTACCAAAATCTCAAATACTTGGTAAGGTCCAATCCATAAAGGATTAAACTTAGCATGCTGACCCTTTCTCTTGTGGGCTTTATCCCATAACAAGACCAAGATTGAAACATAGAAGGATTTCACTTGTGATTTTCAATTGAACCATCTCTTTATAGTAGCCTAATATTTTATAAAACTTTATAAGGTTTTGTCTCTTCTATCTTCTAATTGGATCATGTCTAACAATTTAGACTGACTTCTCTAATATTCTTCCATGTATTCTTATATGAAGTAATAAGTGGGTTTATTAAGTTAAATTGGGAAAATTGGTTCTAATCCATACATAAGTAATAAATGGAAACTATTCAAGCTTAGTTTTTGCCTTATTCTAGTAGCCCATAAAGCATATTTGAGTATCACATGCAAATTTTGTGTAATTTAATCAATTTATTTCTTTATGTAATTTATCAAACTCTTGTTGGTAGACTCTAAAAAACCATTTCCTTGGGGATAATAGTTTGATTATAAATTTAGTCTAATTCCACTCTAATATGCCGACTTACTTAATTTATCTAATTGGAAGGCAAGTTTATTGTTATAAAAAAGTGAAAAAGGAGTCCTAAATCATGTTACAATGTATTCTTATATGAATACAATAATTTATTCAATTGTACTATTTGTTATTATTTATCATTAGTCTAACTTTTACAATAGTCAGTAGAAATTAGAATGAACTTATGACCAGTTGATGAATTGGGATTTATGGCTCCAATGAAGTCTAGACCCCACTAATCAAAGGGGTATTCCTCTATCACTAGTTGAAATGTCATGAGAGTATGAATATCCATTTAAAAAAAAAATATGGCATGAATGACAGGTCCTCAAATTTGCATAAGCATCCTTGAATAACATTATCCAATAATAGAAAATTCTAATAATTATGTGTGTCGAGAGATTATTGTAAAAATGATTACTTCATAGCTTATCATAAAATGAGTTCATTACTTCTTGTGCTTCTTCCTTAGACAAACATCTCAAATAAATCCCTTCACGATTCCTACAATATAACACTCTTTTTTGTAGCATATAAAATACAACTTTCATCCTCATTGCTCTTCTATGAATTCTATCAAAATGGGCTAGTGGATTTCCATAGAGAACATAATGGACAATTTAATCATACCATGGACTAAATGTTGTATTTATCAACTTATATAAAGGAGACATTTGTATTTACTTCTGAAATTAACTTGGAAAAACCTTGAAAGTTTACCAATCTTGCAAGTTTCACTTCAATGTGATATTCCTATAGCTTAGTAATCCAGCATCTTTTTCTTTCACCCATTTAATTATGTCCTAGAATTTTATTTATTCCTTAATATATAATGATGAAAATTTCTAACTACTTTCACTAATCTGTAGGCCTATTTATCCAAATCATGGCACTTTAGTTCAACCTCTTTCAAAAATGTGTTCATAAAGACTATGGGGTGCTCTCCATCTTTAAATCAATGTGTTAACACAATTCCAATTATATGATCAAAAGAAAAAAAGTAGAGATGTAAATCCTTAGAATAATATAGGTTGACTAACATATGATCTTGCATAATTACATCCTTGATCTCTTGAAATGTCTTCTTAGAATAAGTATCCCATTCTACCTTAACTTCCTATTTTAATATGGAATACAAAGGTTTAGTGATATCAATACAATTAGAAATAAACTTTCATACACAAATGATTTTATCTCTTTCATACTATTTGGTAGTTGAACTTTTTAAACATAACTAGCTTGTCCTAGGTCAATTGACATACCTTCTTTGGTGATAATGTCAAAGCTTACCTTGTGTTGTGTAGAAGACACATTTTTTTGGGTTGAGTGATATGGAAAACCTTTTTTAGTATTCAAATATATTATTTATATGATTCAAGTGATATAATCTATGTTTATAAAATACGATCAAGACATCCATGTATACTATTATACACTTGATAATTAATCCTTTTAAAGTAGTGACCATAGATCATTGAAATGTGGAACTAAAATTAAGTAAACCAAATGGCATTTTTGAGGCATAGGTGCACCACTTGGTGGTGATTTTTTTTTTTCTTTTCTACTTTATCCACTAATATGTGGTTTTAACTAGAGAATCCGTCTAAAAAGGACATCATCTCTGAATTGTTGACTTGTTGAATGACATCATCAAGTGAATTAGAGGGATAATTATCTTTATTTGATGCACAAATGAGATTTATAAAATCTATACAAAGACAAATTTCTCCATTTTTATTCATCATAGGTACTAGGTTTACCACCCAAGTTTAATGGTGTGTAGGGAAGATAATTCTAGTTGATAACATCTTCTAGACTTATTTTAGGATGAGTGTTCTAAGTCTTGATTAACTATCCTTTGATGTTGCCTAAAGGATAGATTATTGGGATTCAATGGAATGTTATGTGTCATAACATGAGGTTCAAACACATTTAACTCATTTTATCTCCATGTTATGATATCTTGATAGTGCATGAAAATCTTATTCAATGATTTCATCTCTTCATTGTTGCATTCAGGTCCAATCACCATGTTTTTAGGTTTTTATAGAGTTTGCATGTTGAAAATTCATGACCATTGGATTAGTAGAGGATTATTTTATGATTTATTTACTATACTATCCAAATAAAAAAATATCTCTCTAATGATAACACTCCTTTTGGGATATGGTTGTATTTCAGCTGAACCATTCCATCCGAGTTTTATTTTTTTCTTTAAAATCAAGTCTTTCTTATTCATTAATTAAATTTGCATCAAAATCATTAGAGCTAGATAGGAAATAAATAATCTACTTGTCATCATAAAAAAAATGTAATTTTTTAACATTATCAGGCACATAGGACAAGGAATTAATTCCATATAAAAAATTTAAGTTGGTCTTATCTAATGGTATGAGGTTAGTGTCTATAACAACTAATGAATCAACCATACCAATCTTTACTTTAGGAATAACAAAGATTTTAAAACCATCTAGGTATTTAATTAATTCCTAATAGGAAAATTTGCACTAAACTTTATTGTGTACCTAGTTGACAAATAATTTAGAATCACTAAAGACTATTAATTGATAGACATTAAACTTGATTAAAAACTGTAGACCCAAGATCAAAGCTTCATACTCTATCAAGTTGTTAGTATAAGGAAACTATAATATAAAAACTAAAACATCTTTATTACTGTTGGGGCCTATAAGGACAATATCATCCCTAGCTCCTATCTTGGAATGTGCTCCATCTAAACATAGTGACCACATACCTAAATTTTGATCATGATTAGACCTTTTCTTCTTTATTAGTTTGGTTGATAAAGTGTAGACACATGCATATATATAAATATAGTTAATTTTTTCATTTATTACATTGTACTCTATTATTATCAATTTTATTTATGCCTATCTATCAATTCTAATTTGATTTTCCAATCTACTTCATGTTAGCCACATGTGTGAAAATTAGTGACCATATAGCCATTGTGTGATCTTGACCAATCTCTACTTAATAGCATGTCATATGATTTTAGGATCTTAACGACTTATATTTTTATGAATTATTTCATTCTTGGCTGAACTTGTAACTAAATATGGACATTTAATAACTCACCTACCACCTTAACCTTAGACTTACCTAATTGAACTACCACTTTGTCTAATTTTATAAGAAACAATCCTAACTTCTTACAAATACCTGTAGGCATAACATTAGTTGATGCACCAAAAGCTACAAGATAATTGTGGATATTCTTACTAGTTTTTTTTTTTAATATTTTAAATAAGAAGGGAGGTAATTCAAAACTAATCTTGTGTATTACCACATTGGTATTAACTAGGTTGTTTTTTTTGGGTTCACTACTCTTTTCCATGAGAAACTTAATAACCAAATCCATTTATTTAGTGATTTATGTTGGTTCATGGAGAGTTATGTTGTATTTTACCCTTTTCAAGTCTTTCATCATGCTATAACTAGTACTTATAGTATGGGGATGATTGTCACTTGACTTTGGTGGAGTTGGTTCATATCTATCTTTGGGACAAGAGGTGTAGCAACATTATTTGGTGAGTTGAGGTAGTCAAAAGTTGATGTTATTTACTCCTAAGAGTATAGTTTCCTTTCTAGTACCATCAAAAAGCTTGGATAACATTGGTGTTATCTTCAAGGTCATTATGTTATACATTAGGAAAATCTAGAGTTTCTAAGACCATGGTTATATTAGGATACTATGAAAATGTAGGGGCATCAAAACTATTTTAATTATTATAATCATTTGGGAAACTTCATATTCATCAATTCATTTAAGAAAAATGTTAAAGGCTATACACAACTCAACATAATCAAATTATTCATGTTGGGTTGTGTTGTGCACACAACACCAATTGGGTAAGGCAGTTTCATGATATTGATCTTAGGTAATTTTTTAGATGATGGCTTAGCTTATTTACCAATTCTATTAAAGGGCATGTAATTACAATGATGAGTGAAATTTGGAACTACATTTCCACTACTTGAGCTACCTACTTATTTTTCCAAGTTCCTAAAATCATTGCTCAATATTTATAACACTATTTGAATTGCATCTAACTTGAGTTTGGATAAATGTTGAGGATAAATTTGTGTATTTTTATTTACGATCAAAACTAAGGCTCAATCATAAAACTAAGGGATTACTGCACTACTATCTATATTTTTAAATCTTAAATTTTGATTAGGAGTAATATAAGCTAATGGAGGTTGATTCTTGATTTGGAGAGGCTATGGTAATGACATAGTCTAGTTTTCAGGTGGGATTAAGTTTAGTGTATGTAAGTTTAGAATAGAATTAGGAATGGGAGATAATATGTGTGCCTATGGATTGAGTTATCTATCCACTTTTATTGATTCTACATATGTAATGGGAAATCTAATAATAGTTGGATCTCTCCTTAATAAAGTGTTAGTCAATGTATTTTAGGCATTTGATAATATTTTTAAGGCTAATTGGGAATTTGGACTATACATGTGCATTGAAATCCCTTCTCGTGAAATCAAATTTATAGTACAAGATGCTTGGATTGACCACCTGACTAAACTAGTCTACAAACATGTTATTCAATTCATTTTATCATGTTATTGAATTTTTAGCGAGGTTAAAGAACTAATCATATGATTGATCAAGAAAGGTGAAGGGAAATAACCTAAAATATCCATCTTCATATTCAACATTGATTATTTTGAGGGATGTTTTATATGATGTAATGTGATCTTCTATAGTCCTTCAAGTGTTTGGAGTAAACATTTCAAGATAATGCTCAAGGTTTCTGGGTAAATCATACACATCACCAGGAACATTTATGGTCAATCCAACTAACTATGCTACATCTATTTAGATGGGTATATTGGTGACAAATTATGGGGATGATGTGAATGGGTACACTAATCTTATGGATCTACCTTAATTAGATTTAAGGTTTATATATACTTGGAGAGGATAAATAATTAATTTTATATGACCAAACTTGATTCTAGATCTTGTGATCCTTGAAGAAGACTCCAGAATGGAAAAACCTAATCTCTATTAGTATAGATTTTAAGAAAATAATAGATGGTAGATCATATGAATGAACTAATAATCTATGATCAATGTTAATTTTAGAACATTTGAATCTTCAAGATCATAAAGACCACCATATCTAAAAATATGGAGCTTAGGATTGCCTTCCTTCTAGCACCATTTTTTTCAGTTGTGATAAGAAAATAATAGTAATTGGGAGAACTAGAAGGAGAAGACATAAATTTAAATTATAATAAGTAATATAGAGGTTGGGCCCTCCTTTTATCACCAATTTCTATTAGGTTAAAATTGTGACTCACTCAAACATAATTAGGAACTAATTGATCTAAGCGAATATAAGTAGTCAATAGTTCATGGTATAAAGAGTCCCATTATTTTTAGGACTTGATAGTGATCCAAGGGAAAATAAAATCCAAATGATATAGCATGGGTAGGATATGATTATTTATATTTAAATTTCAATTGATTGTCCCAAGATATTCAAGATCTCATGGTTGGTTTCCTTTACAAATGAAATATTTACAATGTAATGGGCAGATCATTTCTCATAAAAAAATATAAAAAGAGAGGGAGAGAATAGGGAACAAGCATAGTTAGGAACTAACTAATCTAAGTGAACAAAAGTATTTAATAGTTCATGGGAAAAAGAGTCCCCTTATTTTTATGACTTGTTAGTGATCCAAGGGATAAGAAAATCTAAATGATATAACATGGGTAGGCTATGATTATTTTCACTAAAATTTCAATTGATTTTCTCAATATATTCAAGATGTCATGGTTGGTTTCCTATATAAATGGACTATTTATAATGTAATGGATAGATAATTTCTCATAAAAAATATAAAAAAGAGAGGGAAATAATAGGGAATGAAAGAGGTTAATCTCTTGATTGAGACAAGTCTTCTAGTACTTATAAATTAGATTAGTTTAGGATGAAATCAAATAATTGGGAATAAAGTCTAGATACTATATAAAATATAACACCACAATGAGAAATACTCAAAGGAAAATTATATGAACAATATTTATATAAATTTATTCAAAAGAAAGCTAATGTATAATCCTATAGCTATTTGCACACCATGACCAATATAAGATTATAAAATAAATAGAATAAACTCTCAAATCCAATCAAATCAATTGGTACATAATCTAATTATATAACCAATTGCACACCAACAACATCCAAAAATTTATTTTCAAAGATTAATTCTCAAATAAATATTTTTTGCAAACCATCAAGATAAAACTAATACGAAGGGCAGGTGAAATCCTGGCTCAATCTCAACATAGTTTTGGTACTCAAAAATTTCAACCCTTATAATGGTAAGCAATGTTGTTTTTATATAAATGGATATCATGCATAACCATAAATTAAATAATTTTTATATAAATATTAAATTAAATAACTCATTATAGCTCAGTATTTTTTGACAACACATTAATAATCAAGAAGATAAAACCAATCTAGTCATGGCACAATTTCATATATAACTTTCAGGATGAAAGTGGATTTAATATCCAACACATTCCAATCTCTAATGAACAATAGGCACTTTGTGATATTTAATTTATTTTAATTACCATTTATCAACCTAATGATAAGCAACCACCTCATTCTAGATTAATCCTAATGATCGAGTTACTAGTCCACCTCATTCTAGATTACTCCTAATGATTGAGTTGTTGGTCCTTACATTATCTTTATCCATTTCCAATTTATTATTCTTATCTCAATGATATAGTATCTTATGTTAAATAATATCCTTCTTGATTAAATAATTATGACTAAGCAATATCAGAATAATGGACTATTCCAATTCTATAAATAGATGTGGTCAATCCTCTTGGTGAGCTTATGTATATATCTACTCATTGTGTCAATTTTATCTTAAATATGTGAGTAGTATTTTGATCTCAACATATGTCTCTACCCAGAGTTATATCAATTCTCTATTAGATTAGGGGTTTTATTTTTTCCCCATATTTATTTATTATGTGTGTTTTCCCTCACTTGGATTTTTCCTACTTTCATGGAGAAGCTTCCTTATGTGTCTAGGTTAACTGGGTTACTAGGAATTAACTTCCTTGACTATTTATTTTGGGTATGCAACTTACTCATGTATTTTTAGACCTATTAACCACCTTTTTTTGAGTTACTTGTCTATTCCATGGATCTATTGACAACATTTTGTGGAGGAGTTACTTTCTTACTTTCCTATTTGTACTCATATCATTTGAGAGATTTTCAATTTAATGAAAGATTGGGTATTGTTCCACTTTCTTTTTATCTCTTGTAATATTATCTTTGAGTGATTTCACTTTGCTTCAATGACATTATAATGTGCACAAGATTCATCTCATATGATCTTGACCTTTACACTCATATTATCCAAAACTAGAGACATCTCTAATATGGTAATAGATCCACCCATGGTGATTGCATGCCTATATTTTATTATGTTAAACTATCATTTAAAATAATGACTTTTATTTGAAAAATAATCTTGGTTTACAATCCATTTTTAGGATTTTTCATCTTGGGTGGAATCATTTTTTTGTTTATATGATTAATTGGCAGCCATTACCACATTTTTGTGGTTTCTTTGTGACTAAGTTTTCTATGGTCTTTCTACATTTTCCTAAAAAATAACTGCATACTTCTATACAGCCTCACTTTGATCTATTGTGTTCAATATCAACCTGTGTATTTGGCCTCATCTTAGCCTCAATTGGTTTTATGTTTTTGGGATACTATTCAACTCTGGTTCTATATTTATTCCATATGTCCCTCATCTATATCATTTTCACTTTATAATTCTACTCTCATTATTACCTAGTCAGAACCACCATTCTATGTAGCATATACACCAATATCAGCTGGCCTATCCAAATGGCCTCACCAAAAATAGACTTCATCTATAGAAGAGGGGATACATACCTCCCCCTTACAACCCCCCAAGTAGGCTTTTGATCATGATTGGCACATGAGTTATTTAGGGAAAAAATAAAAGACTCATACAATTTCAAAATGGTTGTGAGTTTCTTCCAAAACAAGCTATGTCTATTCAATTTTTTCCATAAAGTTTTGAAAAAATATAGAATATTTAATCACCTTTTTTAATAGATTGATTTAAAACAAGGTTAAATAGGCTAATTTTTTTAATACCTTATTGGATACTTATATTTCACCCTAGCTAAGCAAAGGATTATTCAAGTCCTCTACTCAAATCTAGTCCAACATGGGAATGACCCTAGGTTGTGGGTTACCTAAACTTGGGTTAGATCTCTAGGGTTTTTAATGAGGATATATCCTTATATTGTTCATTATATTGCTCACCTAATACCTAGATAGGTTTGGATGAAAAAAGAGAAGGATTTGGATGAATTAAAACCTACTCTAAGTGTGGTGATGCACCATGAATTCATTGTATCCACTCATAGGCTTGAACTTTTGACACACTAATATACTATGAATAGACTTAACATAGTGCCTAAAATGATTTCCATGTAAAATTTATTCACATAGAGTTTAATTTTATTTACGTAGGGTAGAGGGAAATGAGGCTAAGGACTTATTGAAGGCACTTACAGTTAGCAATCCACTTTATACCTAAGACATCAACATTATGGCACACTAGATGACCTATAAGGAAATATTGTTAGCACTTATGTTGAAATTGAACCTAAAAAGTGAAGATTAAACCAATTTTGAATATCAAAAAAAAATAAAAAACACTAATAATATATTTTTAAACAATTTTAGGTGTCTTTCTCATTAGTCTAAGAGTTGCATGAGTAAAATTTTTTCTAGAGTCTAGTCATAGTAGCCTTGAGGGATTAAAATCAAGATCTCAAAGCTTGAATTTATAGTAGAATGGGATGAAAGAGAGGGTAAAGGATGTGTGGGAGAGTGAATAAGGGGGTAATTATGATCAAGGTTGATATTTCCACCATAATTAGTCATAATATCCACTTAAAACTTCATCGAGCCATTCCCTCCATTAATTCCATTATGTCTTTTCTTGGCATGGAAGGATGGATTATGAAGGTGAAGACCACTATAGGAAGAAACCACCCTTACCACATGAATCCTTCTTTATTTTATCCACATTAATTTCCTTCACTATAAGGACAAAATAATCATATTCCTAGGCCTAAAAAATCCATGACTAAGTCTATTTGAAGTGGTTGCAAGTACTTGTTTGTCAAGGACATGAATTTTTTAGAAGATAAGATACTCTTACATATCTTGTTTATATTTGCCCCTACTCCAAACCTTAACATAGGTTTACTATAAATGAAAACCAATCCCATTTATTGGTTTTCATATATCCATAATTTCAATGGAGATATGCAAGTTTCTTGATCTCATTTGAACAGTTAGCTACCCATGTTAGATCTATATTAGGCTTAGAAAGACCTATTTCTAACTATGAGCATTTATGGAAGATAAGAACACATGATACACATGGATAAATTTCAAAACACCTTGAACATAGTTGTAAAACATTACTAAAATCTCAATGAATATTGTCTACAAGTTCTAAACCCTCACACTAGGTCCAAACTAAGCTTTAATGATGATTTATGACTCTATAAGGTTTGCCCCTAGTTATGTCTTGCTCCTACATTCATACTTTTACCTACCTAGGTAGTAAAAAATTTGATCCAATGTGTCTAAATCCATCTACTTCATACACTTATGCCACGTTGTGACCTCACATTCATCTAGAAGAGCATTGAATTTTGACTTTACATGCATAATTGATCTTCCTTTGCATGGATCAAATGTATACCATTGATTTACTTAATGGTTTTTGTGGTCATGAAACTTGGTGGATTTTCATTTGTTCCCAAGATCCATTGACTAGTTTACCTTTCACTCACCATTGATCTACTTTGGTATGATGTATCATGCACCATTAATTAGCTTAGACCCATCAGATTTATTAGTCACTACACACCATTATATATTCATTTAGGTACCTCAGATCTTTCCACTTATTAGCCACACATTCATCCTTAGGATATGTTAACCTTTTGATTGCAATCTCATTTTTTATCTTTGATGCATGATTTAATGCATTCTATTAGATCTTCAAGACCCACTGACATTGTCCTTTCCCACTCACTATTGGATCTACTCCATGCTTCCATAATCTTGAGACTTATCAGTAATGAAATTAGACTCAATAATATTTGAATCAAAATAGTTACTTTATGATGATTTAATTTTATGTCCCCATACATGTTGCCTTCTATCAAATTACTCCTACATGACATTTTGATAATGGTTTAGTTCCTCTAGTGTTTAAGTTAGTCATTTTTTCCTTAAAATAAGGACACTATGGCACATAGAAAAGAAAGCTAAGGAAATGGTTAATAAATATTTGAATGATAGGGGTTGACATTTTGTCTTGTGAGACCAAAATTTTAACATTTTTGGCAACTTTGATGGCTTGACTAGCTTGTTGGTCATAGAACCCAAATAGTTTTATGACAAGGTGATTAAATAAAGAAGCATGAGATGATGATACGTGGACTAAATTATAATCTTGACACCTCAGATAATTTTAGTAGAAATAAGACACACATAGACACAACAAATCAATAACCTAACACTAAACAACACACCTAAGGACAAATAAAGGAAAGAAATAAACAACAAGTCATAACCTACAAACTTATGCAAAATACTTATTTGGACAAAAAAATTAATAATAAAAAACTAACCTAACTTTGGATTCATTCCCCTAGGGTCAAATGGGAATGTTATGTGAAGTTTTCATATGATGATTTATGTGTAATCAAACTTGGTCAATAGGTGACAACTTCCTCCTATATCTAAAACTCACCTGATTACTTGGAAGAGTGAAATATCCATCTAAGTTTATCCCTATGTGCATGGGTTGAGTATGAGGGTCAAGAATCCAATCATACTCCTAAATATTTATATCTTTCATAACTAACTTCATCTCCTCTTCAGTTAGGAGCTATAATTGGTTTTGATCTTTAGGTTCAAGATGATTAGCTATCAAAGCATTCTTGACAAGTTCCTTATTTTCAAGCTTTGACTAGTGTAGAGGTGAGGTATCTAAATTTAGGAATTATCCTTATAAGTCTTCCCAAAAGGAAATCTCATATTGGTAAATGAACAAATCACAAGGTTCATTTTAACTTATGCCATCTATTTACAAGGCATCAGGTTGACTACTCACCTCCTTCAGTTTGGGAGGATCATCATAAGGTATTTGATGAACTAAAGTTTTCTCATCCTCTTCATCAATAGAGAGAGATGGTTCCTCAATATAATGAATGTAAAACTCATCTTTCTTCTATACTCTTTGAGTTGCATTATTTTCCTCATTTGAAGCATTAGCCTATTTTTCAACTATATCACTCAAATTTGCCTTGCCAAGTTATTCCATTTCATTTAAGAATTCCAAACACAATTGTTACCACTAAAATTCCAATGGATTATTGAATTAAATATTAATAAAATCATCATGGATACTTCCATATAATTAGTCTCTTATGAAAAGAGTAGCTTGTGTTTCATTTGCCTCAGCTCCATCATTATGACATTACATCTACCCTTTATCATCTAATCTCTACTCATGCTTACCTTCTCATCTAATGGAGTGCACAAGGGTAAAAATTTTAATATATTCTTCATAGACACTATAAGTGTTCTCTCTAAGGTTCTATTGACACTCAACTACAATTGTATCATTATTTATCTCTTAAATGACTGCCCCATTCTTTACCAACTTTGATAGTTTTCTCACCATGCTTAAACGATCTAATTCTAATTTTGGTGTAATTGACTTATTTTCAAGAGGGGAGAGGGTAGGTGGGAATTATATATCATTAGGTTTATTTATGTTGTCAAGGGTATCCTTCCAACTAAGTATCTTGAATGGTTTCTTAGAAAGTTGTTGGGATTGAGGGGGAATGTGAAGAGGGGAAGCAGGTACTTGAGTAATAGTATATGAAGGATTAATAATAGATTTCACACCTACATTTCCTTCCTTATCCTCATTTTCAAGGGTGTAAATGATAAAATTAGGATCCATGGCCCATGAAGGATTCCATGTGGGTATTTTTTTAGGCTCTTTGGTAGGTATAAGATCTTGAACATAAGTGGATTTCCTTGGGGAAGGAAGGTGAAGGCAGTCTGCCTTTGGGGTGATTGGAGGAGGTGGCAGAATGTGGAAATTAAAGAGTGACTTAGACCCACTTTTCACCTCCACACCATGTTTGAATTTTCACACTATATGAGACAATTTTTTGAACAAGTACCCTCTAACCTTAATCATAAAGTCATTACCCAAAAAAAAGGCAAAATGAGGCAATAAATTTTCTACAGTAAGGTCTTGTACAACTTAAAGTTTGGGGTAGGCATGGAAAGTGAGTTGAAGATCTATAAAATGATAAATACTTTCATGAAAGACCCATTCCATTTTAATTCAAAGTCATAAACAAGCTCATACTTTATATTTAAGGTGTCTGCCACCAATTTAGGAATAATTGAAAGATTTTCCTTGTCATTAAGTAAACAATTATAGACCAAGAAATCTCCTATGAATAGAGAGGCAAGAAAAGGATATGGGGTGACTAATTTAAATGACTATGGTTAGTTTTTAAGATTATCTTTTTTAGGAATAAAATATTATAATACAAACCTTTTCTACTATATAAGACTCTCCTACAACTTGTCCCTTTCTTTTCTTATTCTCTCAATCTCTAAGTGTAGATCATTAGTGTTTGTTGTAGGTGGATTTCAAGGGGTATTAGGTTGATAATAGGACTGATTATGAGGTTTATGAGGTTACCATGTAGGTGGGGGAGGCTCAAAATATGGTGGTAGTCTTGGTAGTTTGTAGGATATAGATTATATGGTTGGTAAAGATTAGTGTATGGGTAATATGGGCTATGGTAAGGTCGATATGGGGGTGGAGGGAAGAAACCTACCTCATAGGCTATTGTGGATCCTTATGAAATATGTGTATCAAATAAAAAACATGAATAAAAACCTTCTTACCTCTATAATCATGAAACTACTAGTATCTCTAATGAATTGATTGCAAAAATTCTAAAGATGCTTGACTTTACCAAATATCATTATAAATGATGTTGTTGATGTCTTCAGCTTCCAAATGTCCTCCAATATCTTTAGAACATGATTTTGGGCATTTAAAAATTTTCCACCAGGTGTGTTAGAACTATTGGATACTTATATTACACCCTAACTAAGCAAAGGATTACTCAGGTCCTCTACTCAAATCTAATCCAACATAGGAATGAACCTAGGATATGGGTTACCTAAACTTGGGTCAGAACTCTAGGGTTCTTAATGAGGATAGATCCTCAGATAGTTTGTTATAGTACTCACATAAGACTTAAATAGGTGGGATGAAAAGAGAGAAGGATTTGTGTGAATGAAAACCTACTCTAAGTGTGGTGATGCACCATGAATTTATTATATCCACTCATAAGCTTGAAATATTGACACACTAATAGACTATGAATAGACTTAACACAGTGCCTACAATGATTTTCAAGTAAAAGTGCTTCACATATATTTTAGTTTGATTGACATACAATGGAGGGAAATAAAGTAAAGTCATGATTAAAGGAACTTACAATCAGTAGTCCACTCTATACTTGAGACATAAACATTATGACACAATAGATGACCTTCAAGGAAATGTTGTTAACATTTAGGTTAAACTTGGACCTATAAAGGGAATATTAAACTAGTTTTGCATATAAAAAATTACAAAACATGAAGAACAAATTGGTAAACAACTTTAAGTGTCTTTCTCATTAATCCAAGAGGTGTATGAGTACAAATTCTAGTAACGTATTGTCATACCAACTTGAGGGATGAAAATCAAGAGCTCAAAGATTGAATTTATAGTAGAATGGGATGAGAGAAAGAGGTGAAGGGAATTAATGTGAAGGATCTAAAGAAGGATTCATGTGGTGGGGGTGGTTTCTTCCTATAGTGGTCTTGACCTTCATGATCCATCTTTCCATGCCATGAAAAGACATAGTGGTATTAATGCAGGGAAGGGATCGATGCATTTTTAAGTAGTTACTATGACTACTTCCACTAATAATCTCATCCTTGATCATTATGATCCCCTTATCCACTCTCCCACATGTCCCTTCCCCTCTCTCTCATCTTATTATGCTATTAATTCAAGCTTTGAGCTCTTGACTTTCATCCCTTGGGGATGGTATGACTAGAATCTACCAAAATTTGTACTCATGCATATTTTAGATTAATGATAAATACACCTATAGTTGCATACCAATTTATGCTTAGTGTTTTATATTTGTTCGATATGCAAAAGTGGTTTAATATTCCCCTTTTAGGTCCAAGTTCAACCTAAGTGCTAACAAGATTTCCTTGTAGGTCATCTAGTGTGTCATAATGTTGATGTCTCAGGTATAGAGTAGACTAATAACTATAAGTACCTTCAATCAGACCTTACCCTCATAACCCTTTATCCTAAGTCAATCAAACTAACCTCTATGTGAATCACTTTTGCTTGGAAATAATTTTAGGCACTATGTTCAGTCTATTCATAGTATGTTAGTGTGTTAAGAGTTTAATACTATGAGTGGATACAATGAATTCATGGTGTATCACCACACTTAGAGTAGGTTTTCATTCATGCAACTCCTTCTCTCTTTTCATCCCAACCTATTTATTTCTTAAGTGAGCACTATAACAAACAATTTAAGGATATATCCTCATTAAAAACCTTAGAGGTCTGACCCATTTTTAGTTAACCCACAATCTAGGTTCATTCCCTTGTTGGACTAGATTTGAGTAGAGGACATGAAAAATCCTTTAATCAACTAGGGTGCAATCTAAGTCTCCATTATGCATAAGTAATGCATAAGAAGATTGGTCAAGTTTAAAATTGCTAGTGGATATTTTTTCATTATTTTTTTTATAAAAATAATATACTATGGGAAATTTTAAAGAGGAATTATTATTCCTATTTTCACTTGCTCACACTATGTACTCATCTTGGATGCATTTTTGGCTGAGCCCGACATCCTCACCTAGTCTTACAAATCACTTCTTTTCAACATTTTCACTAGTTTATCTATATACATTCTTAGTTGTACCTAATGTATTTTGAGCATGCATTATTTTCAACATTCAGGGGGATTCACCATTTCATAGTTCATTGGGGGTTTAATTTCTTTTTATTTAATCTTTCTTTCTACTTGAACTTTTATTTATGCAAAAGGAACAACTTGCACTTCTACTACAACTCAACTCAACACTAAAATGGCTTCAAGTTTAATCAACCCAATAACTCCCTTTAACTATCATGAATGTAAAATCAATATGGTAATCATTATAAGTAGTAACGTTTTATATAGGATAATAATGGGTGATGAAACTAAACCTAACACAAATACATAGAAAGTTCAGTGGTATAACCATAGTGATAAACCCTTTGATTTATTATGTATTTATCTATCACCTAATCTTTTATTTCACTTAGATATTGCCAAATCACCTCATGATGTATGGACCATTCTGGGTAAACTATTAGGGGAGTAAGATGTGATGAGAGGTCATGAGCTTAAGAATAAACTCATTAACCTATTTTATTGAAACTTTGACACCCTTCAAGATTTATTCACTGAGTTCAAGTCCTTGAGATTGCAATTGAAAAAATGTGGGATAAAGAAATAATACAACCAACTTATTCTTTTTATACTCTATAAACTAGTTCTTGATTATTCAATATTTGTCTCTACTTTCCATGCCACTAAAAGTGATTTAGGCATTGCATGAAAAATTCCCTCTTTAGATGATTTCATTTCTAACTTAACTAGAGAGGAAGACAAGTTGATCCAAATGTGCACATTAAAGTCCACAAATCCTCAAGCCCTAATTGTTGGGAATGGGAAAGAATTGACTTCAAACAAAGAGAAGAATAAGAATAATAAATATCAAGAGAAGAAAAAAGAATCTACCTCTACCAAAACCAACACTAAAGCCTCCTCTTCTAATGATAAACCTAAGAAAGATAAGGTTAAGTGTGCCTATTGTAATTAAAATGGGCATGATGAAAATAAGTGCATGCATAAGTAAATAGATCATCTAACTTATAGCCTAGATAAGAACAACATAAGTGTTCTTGAGTCCATCAAGTAGAAATAATCTACTTGAGATTCTATTAAGGAAAAGGGAAAGGAGAAAGAGAAAAAAAAGGGCAAGGCTCCAATAGTAGTTGTATCTTAAACATATTCATGGATTATTGACTCAAGTGCTTCTCACCACATGGGCTCTTCACTAGTTGAGTTTTCTTCCTTAGAGCCGTATAGCATGTCTTCCATCAGTTTGGGTGATGATAACTTTATAGAAGTTTTAGGGAAAGGGTCTATTGAAATAAAAGGAAGAAAATTCAATAATTTTTTTAAGTGTCCCTTCTCTTTCAACCAATATTCTATCAGTTTATCAAATCACTCATATCATTAAAGGCATAATGGATAAGTATTTACTAGATTCAATTATCAATAAGGAGTTTCATAGTGATTTTATAGTGGCAGTGGGTAGGGTAGATCACTAAGCTAGGTTATACACCTTCTCGCATTTTTCACTTGATTCTTCTTTAACTAAATTTTTGACTCATTCATATGGAGTTAGAAAATTATGCTATGATCAATTTATCCACCTTGAACATATTACAAAAAATGACTTATTCATAGGCTTTCCTTGAGTCTAATTTTGTAAGGTATTTTATGAGTTTTGTTCTCTTGGAAAGCATCTTAAAATAAAGTTTGACAAAGACATAGCTTAGAGGGCTTCAAAAGTATTATAGTTAGTACACAGTGATGTATCTAGTCCTTTTCCAAATATGTTTTTTACAAGGGCTAAGTAAATTCTCACATTCATTGATGATTTCTTGAGATATACATGGGTATACTTCATTAAGAAAAATTTTGAAATTTTTGATTATTTTCAAGACTTAAAGGCACTTTTTGAGAAATAATATGAGAAATTCATCAAGTTTATTTATATTGAAAATGGAGGTGAATATGTCAGGAATATATTTGAGCAGTTCTAAACCACATAGGGGATTGATTTGCAATAAATGGTTACTTATATACCTTCATAGAATGAATTTGTGGAATGCAATAATAGATCCTTGAAAGTGATGGATAGTTATATGATTAACTTTAAGTCCTTCACACCTCAATATTAGGTTGAAGCCATTAATTATGCTTGTTATATTCAAAATGAGGTTCCTCAAAAAGATTTCAAAGGCATAAAACCCTTTGAATCTTGGAATGAAAGAAACCTAAAGTTGAGAACTTTAGGATTTTATGATCTTAAGTTATGGAAAATATTTTGAAGAAGATACATAAAGATATGGAACCTTAGTCCAAGCCTTGCATCTTTTTAGGTTATCTAAACGCTGTCAAGGGGTATTGCCTTCTACATCTGACCACACATGAGTTGTCCATAGAGAGAAGTGTTCACTTTTAAGAGAGTCCCAAAAATTCAAAACTTAACACTTATTCTCTATCATTGGATTCACTTAGACTTGATTATTCTTCTTTTGAGTCAGATCATCTAAAGTAGGTTCTCGAGCTAGGGTCTTTTAAATCTTCTTCCAGTTAAGATAGTGAGGGTAGTGATGGGGAGTATTCTACATCCACCTTTAGTCATGTTTTAGAGGATGAGGAGTCAACACTTGACTCAACCACTTTCAAGCCCTTTTGGTCTGAATAGACACTTCAGAGTGTAGGAACTTGGCAAGGGGATCCAAAAGATGATAGATGTACTTGGGAATATTATTAAAGTGATCCACATGCTTTTTATACTTCAATTTTGGATCTAAAAACATTCCAAGAGGCTTCAAGCATACCTGAGTGGGATAGGGTTATGTAAAAATAATATTCTTCCTTAATCAAAAATCATACTTGGGATTTGACTTCACTTCCTAAGGGAAGGAATATGGTTTGATATATGTGAATATATCAGACCAAGTTTATATGAAATGGGTTAGTCAATAAGTATAAGGCATGATTTTTCACCAAGGGGTTTTTACAAGTAGTCAACATTAATTACTTAGAGACCTTTTCACTTGTTAACAAGATGACTTCAATCTGACTCACACTAGCTATAGTCATAGCACATGGTTAGGATGTGAATTAGATAGATGTGAAGAGTGCCTTTATTCATGGAGACCTTGAGGAGGATATTTATGTAGATTATCCATTTGGATTTGTTTAGGATTCATTCTTAGTTTTTAAACATATGAAATCCATCTATGGCCTCAAATAGGCCCCTCAGTCTTGGTATACCAAGATGGATTACTTCTTCCTTATTTCATGTTTTTCCATGTGTTATTTAAACCCCAATGTATACTTCTTATGGTAGGATGATTCTTTACTAATATTGGTCCTTTATGCTAATGATATTATGATCATTGAAAATTCTTCATCATCTATTTCAATGGTTAATATAACTCTAAAAGATAAATTTGACATGATAGATATGTGGGTCTTCAATATTACTTTCTTAGCATCGATATTTCATAGTTTGATTCAATAATTTCACTCGCACAAACTAATTATGCACTCAATATTTTGGCTTGATTTCACATGGCTAATTTTAATCCATCTCCTACCCATTTCTATTAGGAGTCAAATTTGAAGCTATTTGTTCCACACCTTTGGTTGATGCCACTTAGAATTGACATCTTTATGTCATATTTATTTATATAAATTATACTAGACCTAATATTTCATATGTAGTGTTTATTATCTACATATTCATGTAGGAACCCCATGAGTAACATTGAAAAGTATCTAAGAGGATCTTGTACTACATTTAGGGATCTTACAAATTTGGGATTCATTACATATTTTGCATAGAGATTGACTTGGTTGGTTTTAAAGATTTAAAGTGGGCAAGGGATACTTAGAATCATAAGTCCACTTCAAGTTATAATTTTTCATGGTATTATGGTCCTATCAATTGGTCCATCAAGAATTAAAATGTTATTAATATGTCATCGACATAGGTAGAGTATACGGGAGTTTTAGATTGAGGTAAAAGCAGGTTTTGAAGGGGCCCCGAAACCTTGTTACAAAGAAAGAAAGAAAGATCGTCCAAGACCATAGGCAAAGCCTAAAAACTACTACAAGGAAGTAGCAAAAATAGGTTTTAAATGGACCTGAAACCACCAGAAAGACTTCCGGTCAAAACCCAAATTAAAAAGAGATCTGGTATCACCAAAGGCAAAGGATTACAGAAAGAAAACAAAAAATAGGACCAGTTACTAAACCAACCAGAAGAACCAGATTATTCATCCAGTTCCAATATCATTTTCATAGTTTCTTTTCCTTTCATAATAGTATCCTGGGCAGTGGTTGCTGCTAGCATAGCTCCTTTTTGTGTAACCTTCTTTCTAGAACTTTGTCTCATCCTTTTGTTGGGTCCCTCCAGGGCTTTGGTCTCCTCATTGGCTCTTTTACCTATATTGACAGCATCAGCACAAATATTGGACGTAACTTCCTCCATTTTCATTCTGTTGTCCTTAATAAGTTCTTGGAGGTTATTTTCATAGGCTTTGAGCTTAACTGGGATCTCTCTTATCTAATTTTCCATATTTTTTATTTTGTTCCAAACAGCTTTCAGGGTATCTTCCATAGTTTCCACTTTCCTCTTGAGATCCATAATCTCCCTACACGTCCAAGAATCAAATTGGGATGATGCCTCTGCTTTAAATTTAACCCAAGTCATAGGTGTGTGTGTTTCATCATTCTATTTTTCCCCTCTCCATTCCTCAAAATTTTTATTGGGACTGTTCCTGGCTTCTTCAAAGATATCCTCTCGACTCTTTTGTTCCCGCTCTTTAATTCCAATTTGAATTTCCATATCCGTATCTTGATTATCATCCTGACCTAAAGTTTCCTTTTCATTCTTTGAAGTTAGGTCCTCAATAGGGTCATCCTAGACAAATTCATCCTCTGACACTTTTTGGTTTTCCTCCGTATCTACAGTTCTGTTTGCAGAATCCTCCTCTGTGTTGACATCATCTTTTTCATTCTTCTCAAAACATTCTTCATCCTCATTAGAGTTTGTATCCCAGCTTTCAGTTCTTTCTTCTTCTTCCAAATTTTCCTCCCTGGGGTTTTCAATTCTCTCCCATTCTATATCTTCTTCTACATTCTACTTTTTAGCACTAGGGAGCTTGATTTTGCCTTTCCCATTTACACTTTCACTCTTTCTGTTCCCTGACACCTTAATTTTCCCCTGTTTGGGGTACTTTACCATTGCACTATTCTTGCAGTAGCCTTCGATAAGCATAATAAGGCCTTCATGTAGGATAGGGTGCATTTCCTTTTTCCTATGAGCATATAAACTTTGGACCAAGGAGAAGCAAAGATAAAATGGAAAAGACAAACTAACCTTGTGCTTGAAATGGTTAAGGAAGACAAAATGGAACTTGTGCACGCGCTTGCTTCTTCCATCCAGGATGAAGTACTCCCTTATGCAGCTTAAGATATCCCTCTATATCCCTTTAATCTGATCCAATTCATAGAAATCCCCATTCTTGACCAGCTTCTGCTCTTCCTCATCCATTTTGGGGAACTTACAAAAGGCCTCATTTAAAATGCTTGTCTGCTTGGAAAATTTGAGTCCATCCGTAGGCAGCCCTATAACCTCAACTATAAAATCCTCTGTTAAGTTCACTATGATACCATGCAGGGTGACCCTTTCATCAGACCAATTTTTGAAAAAAGCCGTAGTGATATGCGGCTTTGATCCATGGAGTCTTTCCATGTAGCTCGCAACTTTTCCTTTCTGCAAAATTCTCTAGACTTCTTATTTCTCTCTCCATTCATCACAGCTCTTGGGTTCCTATTTTTGGGGTTCTCCTTTCCTTTCATGTGCCATACTCATTTTCTTTGAATCCCAATTACTATGGTTTTTACACTGAACCCACCTACTGCCAAATTGATTGGAAAGTCAACTTTGTTTGTGCTTTTTCAGGATCCGCTTCTCACTCTTGAGGGCCTTCCTCTTTAATGATTGTTTTCCTTTCCCCGCGCTGCCACTCCTCCTACTCATTATATTTTTATTACTCTCCAATATTTCCTTCCTTTGCATGGGTTGCATCATGAAGAATGAGCACCCTCAATTCCACGTTCTTTTCTAATGTTTCATGCCACCTCACTGTTTGACCTTCCCAGACTGCACAATTAGCTAGCCAATCTGCAACACCATTGGCTTCACGAAAGGTGTGGGTTATAATCACTTCTTCAAATTTATTTCATAATGTTTTCATCTCCATTACCTTATCCTCTATGGTCCAAGACACAGTATTTCTATTATTAAGAATATTTATAATATTCAAAGAGTCCCCTTCAAGCCACAATTTGGGATATCCCGAGTCCACAGCTAATTTGAGGGTCTGAAGGGCAGCTGTAGCTTCGGCAATGTGGCAATTCAATTTACCAATGGGGATTGCAACAACATCAATTACCATTCCCATATGGTTTCTCAAGACTCCACCACAACCTGCATTCCCTGGGTTCCCTTTGGCAGCACCATCAAAGTTTCCTTTAATCCATCCTTGAGGGGGAACATTCCATGTTACTCCTGATCTGGGATTATCAGGTTTACCAATAGGATTATCCGTCCTCAAGGGATTATCCACTTGGAGGGTAGAGCTTGGATTATTTTGTAATAAAAAATTCTCCTTTAAATCTCTAATGATGTTCTATCCTACCACCCATCTAGGAAGTTCTTTATTTCTAAAGATTTGGTTATTTCTTTCCTTCCATATTCCCCACCAAATATGGGGAAGAGTAATTTTCCATAAAAAAAATACTTCGGGATTCTTTGAAGGGCAGTACCAGCTTCTGAGAGATAATTCCACATTTTTGTGGTGAATCCATGTAATGCCCCACAAATTGAGAATCTCCTTCCAAACAAGCTGAGTGAAGGAACAATTCACGAACAGATGATCTCTATCTTCAAGGTCTTTTTTACAAAGAATACACCTGTTTACAATATTAATTCCGTGTTTCTATAAATTATCCAGAGTCAATATTTTGTTTTGGAGAAGGGTCCAGAAAAAGAATTTGATTTTAGGGATGAGCCCCTTAATCTAGGCTCTCATCCATAATGGTTTGCTACCATTTCCCTTATAAGAGAAAATGGATGAAACTTTAAACTGTCCACTTGGCTCATTATGCCAAACAATTCTATCTTCTTGGTTAGGATATAGAGATATAACATTTAGGGATAATTGAATATCCTTGAGATCTTGATCATAGTCAGTGAGGTTTACCCAAGAGTTGTTCTGCCAATATTGATTAACCATTATTCCCACTCTTTGCTTGCATCTATCTATCACATCTTTATCTTGGATTTCTTCCTGTAACGGTTTTCCTCTTAACCAAATATCTTCCCAGAACTTCACCTTTTTACCATTGCCAACTTTCCATGAACTTCCTTCTTCTAAAACATGTTTTGTTCCCTAGACTACCCCCCATATGGCAAAATGATGAGAAATGTCCGGTGTAGTAAAGAATTCAAGGAGTGACTTTGCCTTGAATAAGTACTTATGCTTCCAAATTTTACTCCATTCTTTATTTTCCTGATAAACCCTCCACCCCTGTTTAGCTAAGAGGGCTATGTTCATACTTCTAATTTTCCTTATACCAAGTCCACCATCCCTAATAGGTTTGCAAATGTTATCCCATACTATAAGAGGCATTCTCCTTTTCTCCTCAGTACCTGACCAAAGAAAGTTTCTCTAGATTTTTTCTATAGCTTCAACAAATTTAGTGGGGATTTTGAAAAGACTCAAAGCATACGTAGGTATGCTTTGAAGACTTGATTCGAGGAGTGTGAGCTTTCCACCTTGGCTTAGAAGATTTCCTTTCCATCCCACCAATTTCTTACTAAATTTGTTAACAAGTCCTTCCCAAAAAGCTTCAGGAGCTTTCGACCGTAAAGGGAGACCAAGGTAAGTGGAAGGAAAAGAACCTATGGAGCATTCTAGGATTCTTGCTATTTTGTTCTGTCTATAAACTGGGGTATTGGTAAAGAATATCATGCTTTTGTTCTAGTTAATAAGTTGTCCAGAGGCAGAGGAATATAGATTTATAGCTTCCTTTAGAGTTCTAGCTTCTGTGACTTCAGACTGTCCCATGAAAATAGTATCATCCACAAATTGACCATGGGAACATATTAAAGGATGTGAAGAGGGTTTCAAACCTTTAAATAATCCTCTACGAACTAAGTCCCCAAGGTATTTCCCCATACTATCGGCCATGATAATAAACAGAATAGGGTAGATAGGATCCCCCTGTCTTAATCCCCTAGACGGATTGAAAAAATGAGACGAACTCCCATTTACCAACATAGCTATAGAAGTAGTAGATATCAGCTGCTTGATTATATCAACCACTCTTTGTTCAAAGCCAAAGGCAATAAGACTATTTGAAAGGAATAGCCAATCCACCCTGTCGTATGCTTTAGCTATATCCACTTTCATTAGGAACCCCTCTGTGTTAGAGCTGAATAGTGAATGAATATTCTCATGCGTCGTTATAACTGAGTTGAGGATTTATCTGCCTGGAATGAATCCATTTTGCTGATAAGCTATTAATGAAGGGATCACTTGAATTAGTTTGGTCGTTATAACTTTGGAGAGTATACGGGAGTTATTAACATAGCTACTAAGGCTATTTGGATTTAAGGAATTATATTTGAATTTGGCATTATATTTAGGTAGACCACCATCATATACTATGATAACCATAATGCTATAAAAATATTCAAGAATTTAGTTCAGCACCAATGGATCAAACACATTAAGATTCACATGCATTTTATCTAAGAGTTTATTCATGATTAGGTCATCAAATTTAGATTTGTATATTCTTTATAGTAGGTTGAATAAATATTTTTACCAATCCATTCACTAAGAGTAAGTTCATTCGTATATGAACTCTTCTTGGGGTGAAATCTACATTAGTAATAACATCATCTTTAGAGGGAAACTTCTAGCATATACTCTTCTTTTATGTCTCTCTTTTGGAGGGAAGTTTTTTCCGACAAGTTTTCTCATTTTATTTGCTTTTTGAGAGATTGATTTGTACATGAGTACCTCATCAATCCTAGTTATTGGGGCCCATTTTTTTCACACTACCCACCTAAGCTATATTTGGGGGGGGGGGGTGTTAGAGTAGGGGTTTTATTTTTTCCCACATTTATTTATAATGATATTTTTTCCCTCACTTGGAGTTTTCCTATTTTCATGGTGAAACTTGTTTATGTGTGCAAGTTGAATGGGTGACTAGAAAGTAACTCCCTTGACTAGATATTATAGATATAGGAGTTAATCATATATTATTATCCCTATCAACCACATTTTAGGGAGGAGTTACTTTTCTATTTCTAGGTATGTTGTGTGAACATAGGATTGAAATAGGGGGAGATTAGTATTGTGTTAGTGAATAAAACAAATCAATCAAAAACACACTAAACTAACACCCTAAGCCTATCTCAAAGGAGGAACTTAGTTAACAAAAAAATGGAAAACACAACTCAAACATGAAAGAAAGACCTTCCTTCACCTTCCTTGGATGCTCCAAAATTCTTGTTGTAGTGGCTTGCTCAGTTTGTGCTCATGAAGTATGCATCAATGAAGTGTGGCTACCTCCATCTCTCCTTGGCACCTTATTTGGATTTGAATTGCCTTGGCTTGGCTCAACATTTGGGAATTATAACACTAAGATGCAATGATTTTAAATGAATTTGGGCATTATAATATTGGCATAAAAGAGCTTAAAATTCAATAGGTAAGGCTTCTTATTTATAGATTTTTGGAATGGTTTAGAATCAACCTGAACCATCCAACTTAAGATGAAGATGTGTGGCTAAGGACTAACTCAATTATGTAATTAAAATTCATAAATAGGCTCATAAATATTTGGGATAGAGGGGCATTAACAAGGCATGGAGGGTCTTAATGATGCATGGGAGGCATTAATTTAGATATTTGTGGCATTTATGGCTTGTGGATGCCACCCCATAGGATTATGTCATTTGATGATGCAGTTAATGTTAATCAATTTTTAAAAATAAATATTCAAAAATTTCCATGGAATTTTAACTTAATATCTTTATTTGGTTTGATTATCCTTAAACATTATTAGTCAACTTTGTTGCAAAACATTGGCAATTTATGCACAAATTAATCAAATTGATCAAAATGTTATATTATTGGCTTGAAATTTGACTGGAATGGAATTGAAAGTCAATGTTAGATGCATTGGAACTTTTATCCCATTTAGGATGTTTCTAATGAATAATAAAAAAGGCACATGTCTTGTATAAGAAATTTGATAAAAAAGAGCAATCCAGAGCACCCAAGTGTGAAAATGTCATTTTGACTCAAAATGATCTTATCAAAGTTAGCTACTTCATATATTAAATTTCCCCATTTAATGGCACCCTAGAAAAAATTGGCACCTGAATATAAAAATTTCAAATATTTTAATGTGTTTTAATGTTTTTAAGCCAAATTGTGCATTTTGGTAAAAACTGGTCAAAAGCCTAATTGAAGGTTATTGGTGGCTAGATTTAGGTGTCTACAGTTTACCCCTAATTGAAAATATGTTATAAACTATAGTAAAAGTAATGTATTCTCAAATAATGAGAGATGGCCTGTATGCCAAAAAGAAGATGATGGTTGAAGAAAAATATCCAAAGAGTGTTTTGGAAGCCTATGATGATGCCCTCTTGAGGGAGTGGCCATCATATTTGTTAATGGATGGTCCCTTGAAAAATAAGTAAGAAGAAAGGTGGAATTAACCCATGATTGAGATTAATCTAATTGATAAAATTCTTTCATGCATTGATTTAAAAAGGATATTTATTTTCCCAAAGTCATTTATAATCATGAATAAAAGTCAAAATAATGATTTGCCCATAAGAAATTATAGTCATTAAGGGGACCTGGATTGTTTAATAAAGATGATTATGCCCTAGTTAGGTAGAATTAGAAAGCATAACTCAAGGATATAACTTGGAATATAGATTAAAGATGAGCGGATGCAAAGTGATGAAAGAGATGAATAAGATTGATCAATAGAAATGATTTAGTTATACCTACAAATGAGGAGATGTTCATCATTATTAGCAATAATACAACTAGAATGGTCAATGGGTTAATTTGATCAAGGGTGGGAGGATTTTCTAAGGTACCAAGGATAAAATTTTGTGGCACTACTTGTCGACCTTCTTGAAGTTGATTTTTTTTGTGGCATGTGATGGTATGCATCATGATAGAATAACATGAAGAATATCTTGAAATTTGTTTAAGGAATGACTATCGATCCAATAAACACCAAAAAACAATGCACCAATGATAAACACCATGATGAAAATGTTGATGTATGAATATGGATAGATTAGATTATATGTGTGTGTGCAAGGAATCACCCAATGAATACATATAGACTAAGTCGAAACAACAATGTTGAAATCAAACAAATAGGCAAGAAAATAAAAAAATAAAGAAACACATAAACAAACAACTTTGAAATTAAAATAAAAATAAAAATATCAAAAGAAATCAAAATAAATCATCCTAATAATGACCATGCCCTAGTAGGACAAATCGAGGATAATTGACTAGGCTTAGACAGGACAAATGTTTTTGGTATTTTTCAATATTTAAATGTTTTTTTTAATTTTGAGGTATCTTAACTTGATCAAGAATGAAAAGATACCTACTCATGAAATGATGAGAGTGTGGCTTAGGAGGACTGAGGTGAACTCAACATGAATTGAGCATGGCCCACATAGTCCTAAAATGACCTCAAGTCATAATAATTCCTTTCACACAAAAGGCGAGGAAAAACTTGACCAGGTAACAACAAGTTCTCAAATACAAAAAATGGATAATAAAATGAAAAAAATGGTAAGGTGATGTGGAAATGCATGATAAATAAATGTTTTCCCTAGTTTTCCCATAGGTAATTATAACTAGGATACAAAAGATTAGATCAGTGATACTAGTTTTCCCATAGGTAGTTATAATTAGTAGCAAGACCAATGAACACTAATTTGTCCATAGGTGGTTATAATCAGGCTCACATAAACTAACTTGATACAAGATGGAAGATATATTTCTAGATCAGCTATCACAATAATTTCATAGACTATCATTATAAACATGGATTGGATTGATTGTTGAAATTGGATTGGAATCCCCTCGTAAGAAGTGTAGGAAGAACCAAAGTAACCAAGATTAAAATAATATTGGATAACATGACTAAAAACATGCTTTGGTCTAGATAGGATTGTAATGATAGGATGGAATGGTCTCACTCTAGGATAATGATGGGTTTTGATAGATCGGATAAATTGGCAGGAGGGTTTCCCCCAAGTGATGGGGTAAATGGTAAGAATATATGACTATGGTAAAATGGCATATGATTATATTTTTCTTGATGAAGTGGAAATGCAAATCCTAATCAAAAAATGATATAAATGGAATAATTAATCATGTTAATTTTTATCCCACACCTCATATAAATAGTTGTTTTATCAAGAACTAGATGTAGATCTAGTTGTCAAGAATGATTTTGTGATATTTTTTATTCATTTATTCTAATTCCTTAAAATGTTGAGACAAGGTATATTTTTATCCTCTATAAATTTAGACAAGGTGTCTTTATATACTTAGCCTTAAATGTGATTAGTCAACTTTGATGCCAAACCTTGGCAATTTGTGCACAAATTAATCAAATTGGTCAAAATGTCAATTTATTGGCTCAAAATTTTATTGGATTAGAATTTTAAGTCAATTTTAGATGAATTGGAACCATTATACCATTTAGGATGTTATCAATGAAAAATAACAAAGGCACATGTCTCGTACAATAGATTTGATAGAAAATAGCAATCTAGAGCACCTAGGTGCAAAATTAGCATTTTGACTCAGAATTATTTGATCAAAGTTAGCTAATTCATAAATTATATTTCCCCATTTAATGATACTCTAGCTAAAATTGGCACTTGAATATATCAATTTCAACTCATTTAATATGTTTGAGTGTTTTTAGGCTAAATTATGCATTTTGGTGTAAATTGGTCAAAAGCCTGATTGATGGTCATTGGTGGCCAGATTTAGGTGTTTACATGTTGATCACCTTTTGTGGAGGAATTAATTACTTTCCTATATGTACTCTTATAATTTTATATCTTTTCAAATTTATAAAAAATTGGATTTTTCTCCACTTGATTTTTATCTCTTGTAATAATTTATTTGAGTGATTTTATTTTACTTCAATAATATTGTGATGTGTATAAGCTTCATCTCATGTGATCTCAACATTTTCATTTGTGTTATTCAAAATTGGTGACATCTTTGATATTTTATGCACATTTCCACCTTCATTCTCACTCCTTTATTGTGATTAGTTTAATATACCCTTGACATATGATCTTTCAGTTAATTATAAATCTTAGGTGGTCCAAAATGCCTAGGTTTATGTCTTATAATCACTATATCTCCTTTAACCATAGTCTTTGCTTATAGTTTAATGACAAATATAAATTTCCCATAACTTTTTCTTTTTCTATACATCAAACTTTGACTCTCTATCTACTGATGTCATATATAATTCATTCAATATCTACTCTATTCTCCATCAGTCTCTATATCTTACCACTTATCATTCATCTAGTTACTCTTATATCTTTAGACTGATTCCTCAATTCATCTCTCTCTATAGGATTTTATTTCATGGGATGTCACCACATGACAACATCCCAAGACTTTAGGCTTGGAGGTCATTGGTGATACTCAACTATGTTGGTTTATTGAGGCTCTAAATACCCATGATGTGACCACATGTCATAATCATGTAAGTAATTAGCTCAACTAATATCAAAATGTGAAACTATATTTATATACTCCATGGTTTATATCTATGATATTGTGCCATGTGACATAATATTGGGACTTTGGGGGTCTTTGGGACCATTTGAATTATGAATTTTAATTCCTTCCTTTTAAATTCTAATCAAACATAGAGTTTCCATATGGATGGCTAATGGCTCTCAAGGCATCCTAAATTTGATTTTTGTGCCTCCATATCCCAACTAATTGAGATCATATTACATGTCAAATAATATAAGGTTGGCTATAAAAAAACTTAAAATATGATTTGTGTTGATTCTTTGTGATCTAGGTGTCCAAGATTATGAAACTTTTCATGATCTCAGTAAGTCAAGAAGGCAGATAACTTATGAATTGTAGAATACTTCCCCAAGATTTTAATGCATGATATTGTTACACTTATCACTCATCAAGAAAGATGGGTTGGTGAGAAAATTTAAAATAAATGGCTAATAATTGGTTGTTGTCTTTAGCCTCGACTGTTTGAGATTATGTCACTTGTTACAATATCAGTAAGTCAGGCTCAAGGAGACCCAAGCCATTAAGCCTATATACTACAAATTATTGAGTGCCAAATACCTAAATACAAATTACTAAGAGTATGAAATATAATCTCCCAAAATAAAAATAAAAGATGTTGGAAATTATTAGAATGATATTCAAATCAAATTCATCTAATAAAAATTAATTAGAACCAAAGTAAATAATAACTCAGACTCAACCATGAGAAGTAAAAAATTGGACTGAACACTATAGAAATTTTACTACAAGTAGAGATTATAAACTTGAATAAATTTTGATTTAAATAATTACTAAAAGAGATAAGCATCAATCTATGTAAAATAGATTGATTTAATAGGTAAATGAACATTTCAACTTGATAATATGATCATCTAGATTATAATTTAAACTAAATATAAATGAATCATGATCATAATATAGTTGAAAAGCTCAATAATGTAGGATAATTAAAATGTTTCAACATAAAACCCATTGAATAAATGACAAATATGATGAACTAGTTAAGACTTATAAAGGCAAAATACTTCTAACTAGGACAATGAGGGAATAACTTGATCATACAAGAGATCACATTTGACTTGACCTTTGAAATTACAATAAATATGCAACTCAGTGATGTATAAAAACATAAATCACTTTTATAAAACTTCAAAATGTCAATTTTTAATGTTTGAACTCTTTACAAGGATGGTATAATCATTATGAATGAACAATCAAGTGAAGATATGCTACAATCATCAAAACAAATTTGGCCCATGAGTTAGGGACTAAAATTAAATTCTTAACTAGAAAATGCAAATGGAATCTATAATTAATTCATTAGATAATGAAATAATATTGAAATAAAATATCTATGATAAATAAAATGGGTGCCCATGTGTAAACTTTAGTAATGGGGCATCTTGAACCCAATAGAATTAATGACTAGAAATATTTGACTAATTAGAAGCACATAAAAGATCAAACTTTTACTTAGTAATAATGATGTCATAATTTTTGTTTAAAATGTCAAGGCTATGTAGTCATGGGTTTTTTCATAAAAAATTAGAGCATTAGAACACAAAATCATGGTTATAACTATCAAAATTATGGATTATGAAGACAAACTTATGGACATAAAACATGATATCATGAAAGGATGAAATATAGTTGAGTAGATTGTGATAATCACTACTGTCAGTTTAGGATAATGTCATGGTGGTTATTCAAAAATTCATGTTTACATAGAGTGATATAATAGTTTCAAAATGGAAATGAAAATTTCATGATTTTGGTAATTCCAGCCTCAAATTCTTCTTCATGTATTGCAAGCTCAATCTCACACACCATAATCTTAAGAGGGTTAATTTAAAGGATGGATCCCACTATGGTTTCCATTTATGTATGATGATAAATTTATAATTTATAATCAAATCCAAATGACAATGAACACCATGCCAAATGACTAAAAATCAATCTAAATTCAAACTAAATACTTTAATTGGGCAAGATAAGTAAATTATATGAAAACAACAATTAAAATAAATACAAATGTATCTCAATATTATAACTAATTTACCTCTAAATTAAATGATGTGCCCCAAAATTTACAAAATTATTTCACTTGATAGCTTGAATGTTTGGATTATCTTGTGAGTCAGAACTTGGATAGCTTGTTGGCATGGCTTGGTTGATTTGTTTGACAAGATGACAACATAATATTTGGATTTAAATTTCATGGTTTGTGCATGGGGATGTGAATGATTTTATAAATAAATGGATATAATTTCCAATTAATTTTAAACTCCTTAGAGGATTCTAGAGAGGAATTATCTAGAGAGTGTGGAGGATTCTAGAGTATAGAAGACTCAAGATTTCATCATAGGTGTCTAATGAGGATTAGTGAGTGATTAGATGGGGATTATAAATTAATTTGTATGAGAGAGTTAGGGTAGGTAGGATTGGAATTAAAAATTATAAAACAATGGATAAGTGAGGATGAATGATAAGTGGGATTATTAATAGGAGGATTAATTATCATGGGATGATATAAGGTTGATGTATGACAAGAGGAATGTTAAAATTGATAGACTAGTGACCAGGGGAATAAAATGGGTTAATATTAGGATGGATTAGATTAAATTAGTAAAAATGGAAGAATAATTTTTTTTAGATGTATAGAAAATGAAAAGGTGATCTTGAATAGTATTTGTATGCCTTACAAGCAACTTCTCTAGATTATGCAAATAATGACATTTTTAACTAACCTCTTTCCCCATAGTCTCAAATATTATGATATCATATGGTTAGATTATCTTACTCTTCAATACATTAAGGTTTTAATTCTTTAAAAAATTAGTTTTTGGCAATTTTTATATCAATATTGGTGAAAATTTATCCTATGCTCAAATTTCAAAGATCAAAAAAGGGCCAAATGAGATACTTAGTGAGTATGTTCTAAGATACGAGACTATGCTTTCCAAAATGAAAAATATAATGACTAATATGAGATTCAAGATATCTTTAATCAAATATTACTTAATCCTCTTCAAGAGTATATTATGTTTGATAAGTGGAATCACCTAAAAATATTCTTGAGTGCTAAGAGTTATACTTGACCACCTATCCCTACCTTATCCCTAAACCTATCTTAGGGATTATTTTCATACCTATCCATCCTTCATGTGGGACACATGCATCCCTATTCATCCTTAAATTATTCTAAGACCCTCATTATTTCATCCTCACCTTTATTCCTTAGGTTTTACCACCTGGACACTAATACCATAATAGGGATAGTAGTACCACATGGCACTAATGTCCCAATATTGGTGCTATTGTCATTTCCCTCTTTTTTCCACAAATGAATATATTTCAAATCTTAGACCTCCTAGGGTCAGCCTAAACATATTTTAGCACTTTCATAAGCACCAAAAAATTATAAATAAATGAATTTTATCCATTTATCCACTAGATGGAAATTAGATACAAATTACATATGCAAACTCAGAACAAGTTGTGCACAATTAAGGTTATCAATCCCTATTCTACCCCACTAACAAACACACTTTTTTGATTGTATCAATAATATTCCCTAATAACATGGAGGATTAGTTTTTTCTCATAAAATTAGTTTAAATAAACCAATTACAAGGTTTAAAAACTTGTGCATATAGGAACAAGCTTGATAGACCTAGACATACATGCACCTAAAAGCTCTGAATAGTCTAGTATAGAGGATACTAGCTATAAAATAGGGACACTAGTGCCACATGACACTCTTATCCAATTAGGTAAATACTATCTAGGAAGGGATTTGACAACTAGATCTTATTTATGACACTCATACTAGCCTCTACCTCAATTTTGAGCCTCTAGATCATCTCTCTCAGTTGTTTTCTAGCTAAGTTGTTATTTACATTATTTATTACTATTTTTAAAAAGGTCAAAATTAGTCAATTTTGTAACAAATCAGTGTTTGTATTTATTACAAATTTCTACCCTGATTTAATATAATCAGTTTTTTAACAATATAGTATTTGCATTCACTAATTATTAAAAGGTTAAAACATTTGTTGAACCTGGCTTACTTTGAATAATACACAAACCTTAACCTTAAATAACCTTAGGGTTTATATTTCCAACATTCTAAGACCTATATTTTAGATTTTAGATTCATACTTTTTTTATTTGATTTGATATAATCATGATAATAATGATAGAGTAAGTGTATCACTTTTTGTTTCAAAGTCTAATACTTTCATTTACATGTTTGTTTCCTTTAACTCAAAATGAACTCAAAAAAGACATAAACACATGTATACATGATGCTTTATTTAAATTAAAATTAATATCATGTTTCATTATTTATTTAGTATGTTATCTTTATCTTATGTGGAATTCATTTAAGACACAAATCTTTAAACACATAAAGAAGACATTACATAAGATACCAAATTCATTACCTATAATTAACAAGTCTCCTATAGATGCCTTTTGTTCTTTGCCCCACTTTGATTCCTTACCTATCACTCATAGATGAAAGGGAACAATAGTGGTCTTGTGTATCCCTCCTACTTCTTGACCACACAAATCAAGCTACAATCCTACCTCTACAACCAGCTCTACACTCTTAGTAGACCCTATGGTCAAGGTTATGATGTGTACATGTGGTATTGAAGCTTGGTAGGTTAGAAAAACCCATGGTTATATATTTGATAACCAAAGTAATGTTTCTTCAACCATAATTTTTATTCTAGATCTCTTATAACATTATGACACATACAAAGACATTTTTTATGTATCACTCTATGATACTTAGGAACCTGAAACATCTGATCTATATTATGTTGCTTCCATAATTAATAATATGAATAGATCAAAGAGTATATTTAATTTGAAAAGGATGATCTCTAACCTCATTAAATTATAGATTTACACTTTCCTCTCTCCATTGTATTATAAATTAATGTGATAAGTGTTAAATGGGTTTTAGTTGATAATGGATCAGGACTGGATATTTTTAATATCCTTTTTTTTTGAATTATTAATATACATGCTAAGGATTTGTATCCTTTTGATATCAAAATCTGAGGGTTTGATAATATTCAATGCAAAGTCTTGGGTCAAATCACACTAAACCTTATATTGGGGCCTAAAATGCTACCTACAACATGTCAATTTATGACTAATGATCTTAACTAAAATGCCTTGCTTGGAAGACCATGGATTCATGATATGAAAATAGTTCCATCTACTTTACATGGATGTTTAAAGTTTAGCTACAAAGTTCATAGCTACATTTATCTTATGTATAAATAACCATTCAAATATTGTTAACATATAAAGCATTCACATAATTATATTCCTCACATTTATTTTTCAACAACACCACTCTAATATACTATTCAAAACTCATGTATCACCCCCTTATATACTTCTAGACCATAGGATAATAAGTTCACTTCTCCTTTTGCATTGATATACTTTCAAAAAATGGGTTACACAAGACAGGGCACTAGAAAACATGAATAAGGAATCCTTAATCCCATTAAATCATATGATCAACAAGGTAGACAAGGTTTTAGATATAAAGATATAAAATCCAATGACAAGTCCTCTCACCATAATTATCAACATATAATGTTTTATCCACCTATTCCATAGGTAGATGATACAGTCCATATTTATACATTCTCAAATTTTTTCCCTGGTCTTATTGATGATACAAATTCTCTAGATCTACCTACTTTTGATGAATTCTCTAATGATTAAGATATTTTAGAATTCCTTCGTGCATATGAGGATCTCCCTTATATCATAATAATAGGTTTTCTCATTCCACAAATTTCCAAACATATTTTGGTGAGTATTCAAATGATGTATTATGTGACATAGATGATATTATCCTTACAACACCATACACTATGGATTGGTCTAAGTTTTAGATTAAGGTAAAAATAGGTTTTGAAGGGGCCCCAAAACCCTATATAGATTAAGAAATATAAGTGTTACAAACTGCCAGAAGAGGCATATGCACCAAAAAATGGTAACTAAACCAAGTTTTACATGGACCTGAAACCAACAAAATATACCAGATAAATCTCCCTAAGTTTTACAAGGACCTAAAACCTAAATAGAACCAGGAAAACAACGTGAAAGTGCTAAAACAATGAAGGTAGAACTACCATACCCATCAATTTTAATGAGCAGGGCTCCTCCACGGCTTAGGGTATCTCCATTTTTCCCTATGCAGGGCACCGTGGCTCAAACACCAACCACTGAGGAAATAGAGTTTCCCCCATGCAAATACTATTTTCTTTGCATACCAAAATAGGATGGTCATCCAACTCAAGCAAGAGAACCCACCCAGGTTCCATCCTCCATCTAGTAGACTGAAGCAAAATAAGAAAAACACACAAAAAGATAGATCACTACATTAAGCACTGTGTACCAATGTACTGCCTAAAGCAGACAGCACCACCAACAAAGAACCTACCTCCAGACCTGTTGCCACCACCGTCCAACCCATCCACCCTAGTATCTACAAAGATCTCCCCCTTACTCAAAGGAATCACCATCATGGCATTCCAAATATCTCCAAAAAGAAACATTGATCCACTCAGAACAGGGTAATGGTCAGCACGACGACCACTAGATGAAAATCTGAGGTAAAAGAATAGATCCATGCAGAAAGAATAAGCTTCTAGTGCCATGCCTCTACACCAAAGATCCCACCAGCCATGGGTCGAGATCTGGTCTCCAATGAGTGCAAAAGCATCCGTAGAGGTTAGGGTTTTAGGGCCACATCTGCGTCTGTGCTCCCTTATGGATCGATTTAAGTTACTTAACGATCGATCTAAGTTACTTAATGAAGAGATAATCAAATTCAATTATGGCATAGATATTGATCCTTGTATCATATTATTGGTATTTTCTTTACATAAAGAAGAAGATATAGATATTCATCAAATTTTAAAATATTTTCCTAAAGTTTTCACTTGGGATTATTTTGATATGCCTAGCATTGATCCTTCCATCATAGTACACAAGATTACACTCTATCCCAATGTATATCTAGTTAAAAAAATTCACCCCTAAAGTTGATATTTTAGTCAAATATGAGATCCAATGGCTCCTAGATGACAATTTCATTCGACTAGTTGTTCACCCCAATGGGTTACTAACATTATTTGTATTCTAAAACCTAACAACCAAATTTGATGTTGTTGTGATTCTAGATACTTAAAAAAATCATGTCCTAAGGATGGATTTCCTCTATCTAACATTGATATGATATTAAAATCCACATCAGGCTACAAAATTATCTATTTTATGGATGGCTTTGCTGGTTACAATCAAATTAAGATGGTTAATGAAGACTAAGAAAAAACTTATTTTACGACACCATGGGGAACTTTTTGCTATATATTCATTCTTTTTGGATTAAAAATGTAGGCACAACATACCATCAAATAATGACACATATATTTCATGATCTAATTCATAAAATAGTCAAATATTATGTTGATGATTTGCTTGCAACATCAAAAGAATGACAACACCAAGCCATCAATTTATGATAGATTTTAAAAAGACTAAGGAAATATAATGTATGAATGAATCCCAATAAATGTGTCTTTGGGGTTTCATTAGGTAAACTTTTGGGATTTCATTAGGTAAAATTTTGGGATTTATAATATCTCAATGTGGTATTGAGGTTGAGCCCAAGATACTGGATATGCCTCCTACTACCAATTTAAAGAAAATTCATTCCTTAGAAGGAAAGACTTAGGCAATACACCACTTAGTGGCACAACTCATAGATAAGAGTAAATCATTCACTAGTTTACTGAAGGAGGATATAATATTTGAATGGGACATCTAATGTTAAGAAAGCTTTGACACTATCAAATAGTACTTGTTGAACCCAGCAGTCTTGGTACCATCAACACCTAACAAGCCAATTATCCTTTAATTATTAGTGACAAATCATGTACTTAGTGAAATCTTGGCACAACATGATGATCAACATAAAGAGTGGGACATTTAATACATAAGTTGTACACTTGTTGACTATGAACATAATTATCCAAAAATAGAAAAAAATTATTTATCACTTGTATTTGCTACTCATAAGCTCTGACACTATATGATTAACAATGAGACACAAGTTATTACAAAATTTGATCCTTTACAGTTCCTCATTTTGAAACTACATCTCTCTGGCCATATTTACAAATGGGCTATGTTAACCATAGAATTAAACCTCAATATTATCTTACATTTTTTAATAAAAGGTTAGATAATTGTAGATAAATTGGCAACAAACCCATTATTAACATAAATCCTATCAATGATGATTTCATGGGTGACTTCACAGCATATAGTACCACTTATAACACATGAATAATGTTCTTTAATGGTTCTATATGTGCATCCAGTGTTGGAGATGGAATTTTTTTCATTGACCCACTTGGGCATACAATACCCCTCGCTTACTGACTTAGTTTTTCATGCAGCAACAACATCATTGAATATGAATCTCTTATCTTAGGCCTTCAAGCAGTTCAAGCTCTCTAGATCAAATTAATTAAAATTTATGGGGATTCATAATTAATTATCAATCAAGTTATAAATTTCTACCAAACTAAAGAAGAACAACTCATTCCTTATAAAAATATGGTTCAATGTATACAAGCTCATTTTTAAAAATTCTCTATTGAAAACATTTCACATAAAGATATTCTTCATGTCGATGTAATGGTAAGTCCAACATCATTGATCTACATTGACATAGATGGAGATCAAGATATGTTCACTATCAAATGCTTAAAATCTCCATTAGTGTCCCATTCAGACCTCATATATCTAATAGTTCTAGTTACCACACATAATACAGTATCATTTGAATGGATCTCTAATATATATAATTGTTTACATAAATCCATTACACCAAATACTTTCACAAGAAATTAAAAGTCAAACTACCACAAAACTCCCTCTGATATGTCATTATTGGTGGGTACTTATTCAAAATATCTTTCAAGGGACACTTACTTTGATGCTTGACAACCAAGGAAGCTAAGTTTGCTATCATAGAGGTGTATGATAGTGAATGCAATGGTCATTTTAGTGGTAAAGTGATGTCACATAAATTACTCAAACAAGGTTACTATTGGCCAACCATGAAATAAGAATGTTAGGAAGATGCCAATTCATGTGATAAATGTCAATACCAAGGTAACCTACACCATGTCCCTTTATAATAACTAAAACCCATAGTATCCCATGGCCATTCATACTATGGGGTTTTGATCTGATTGGTAAGATAAGTCTAGAATATGTAGGTCACAAATTCATTATCACATCTACATAATACTTTACAAAATGGGTGCAGGCCATTCCACTACAATCTACAAAGGGAGAAGATAAATATTATTTTCTCATGACCAACATTATTTACTATTTTGGAATCTTAGTGGCCATCATTAGAGACAATGGAACTTCTTTTAAGAATAAAACAATGAAGAAATTTTATGTTAAATATAAAATATGGCACACATTCTCTACTCTATACTACCCATAGGGTAATGGCCAATTAAAAGTAACAAAGAATATAATCAATAAAATCCTCATCAAAATAGTTAGCAAATTTGGTGATGATTATCACAATCAGCTCATCTATGCACTATGGGATTACCACAATAATATTTTCACATCGATAGGAGCTACTCTTTATTCACTATTATATAGCACAAAAATAGTTATCCCAATGAAGTTATAAATCTCATCCTCATGGGTCTCCTTCAAAGGGTTCATCATAGATGATTAATGAAGAAAGAGATGTCTCCATGAATTAGAATAGTTAGATCACACATGCATTCAAATTACAAATCATCTTAGCGCATATAACAAATGAATCAAACAGACCTAAAATAACCATGTTCATAGTAGGGAATTCAATGTCAATGATCTATTTTTAAAATAAAATCTTAGAAAATTCAATGCCAAAGAAAGGAATAGAGGAAAATTCAAACCAACTTGTCTTGGCCTATACTTAATAACAAAAAACATTGTCCAAAAATATACCATCTATCTTCACTTTACGGAAAGATAATTAAAAACCCATTGAAAATAATGCATCTAAAGAGATTTTACATATAAAATCAAAAACTGCTTTTTATATTTCTTGTAAATAGCTTATATCCAGAAAATACAAAAATAATATAATATGTCAAAAACAAAAAAAAATTCAAATATTTACTCATAAAATATAAAACTATAGATTTTATGAATTTTCATGTATACACTTCTTATATTTTACAGATACTACATATGTTCGATATCTTAGTTTAGTCAGTGTAATTATACATACATGTTTCACTTATTTTTGTCAAGTGCTTGAATATTTTATATTATCTACCCACTGAGGGCATATACACATATACATGGTTTAATCATTTGACACATTTTCCCATTTGGGGGAACCCTATACATAGTTTTGATTATCAGGTTACATTTTTCTAAACTCTACATCATAGATTTAGCATTATTATATCTTGATATTGATCATGCTACACTCACTAAATTTTTTTGTTGGATATTAATACTTTAGAATCAACATATGTACATCTTGGATCTTACACAAATTTTTATTACATGTTCATGCATACTTTCATTTCTAGCTTTCCTAGTTTAGACTTGATTGCATTTCCATGTTTCTTCTATTTAGGGTCATTTGAATATGTCAATGGTCTATGGATCTACACCACTTCTTTTTAATGTATGTATGATTTAAACATGTTACCATGTTATTGTGTGTGCCTTGTTACTTATGTATGTGGACAAATTAAAGTGTCTTTCTATGTTACTCTAAGCCAAATTGCTTGTTGTTTATGTATATAGACATTTGAACATGTCCTTGTATGTCTTACTTTCTCAAATTTATTGACATATGCCCATGTCCCTTGTATTGTGGACCCTTGGCCTACTATGTGTGCCTCACGTGTGTTGTATGTATAATTTCTTGTATGCATCATGGCCATGACACTTATCTCTTACTTGTAACACACTCTAGTTTTAGATGCCATGAGGTAACTCATGCATCTAACCTTCCTACTTGGGTGTTGTGATGGGCATCATGCCACATACCCCTAGATAGATAATTAGTTATTAATAATATTTATTTTAACATAAATTTTTATATCTATCTTGATAGCCTTTGAATGCTAGACATAACATACATAGCACACTAAAAACTTATTCTCAAATTTTCTTACATTTTGATGTTATGTATGCACATAATATTGGATTATTATGTAGATATCATATATTCTCTAGCTAACACACATATTGTAGTTATTTTTATTTTAAGGATATATTTCAAAAGTTTAGCAACTCCCATTCCAATAAGGTACATCTACATGGGTTTTTCATAGAGATCATGTTCTCATAATTCACTCACAATACATTTTTTAGCACACACACTCATATTATATAAATAAGACTCACGTAAACATAATGACACAAAGATCATTATAGTTAGACAAAAATTAAAATAAATATACATTATCACCCAAATTGGGACTCTAGTATGACACAATGATAGTTTCTAATATATGGCACTAATGTCTAATAGCCTCAAATTTAGAAAAATCTAGATTATCCAAAAATGTAAAATAGGGTATAGTCTAGGTTTGCATAGGTTCAATTACATATTTACCAATTTTGATAAATTTAGCTAAGATTCATACAATTTTATCTTATATTCATACCAATTTACTCAAATTTATGTCATCATACATAACATGACCATTCCCATTTTTAGTTCAGATACTCAAATACGATTATTACAACTTAGTCCAGAATCCATATGCTTAGATGGGGGAGTGTGCATGGCACATTATTTCCATATACTCACTTATACACTAGTTTATCATATGGAATGAAAAACTCCATGTCATTCTCTACATTCTATACATCAAACATCATATTCCAAGTTACACACTAGTTTCATGCCTTACTTCATCTACAGTGGTTGGCATTCTCGAGTGGCCTAGATCTACCTAATATACCTAAGTGGCCATAAAGCTGATATCCCCAATTAGATATATCTAGTTATACATTTCTAATTACATCTCACAATTTCATTTTTAGATGCATCTAATACAAATGGTTACGCAATGATGGAGTCATAAACTACTTGAGTTCTTAAACAACCTACATGAGACAGTTGGACACACCATCAGTCTAATCCAAACTATTCATAGGTCATGATCCAGAAAGCAGGGGTGGAAAATGATGGTGTTAAAAATTAATTGAGTTATTGAGCTACCCAAACATGAGGCTTGAGCAATCCATCATCTTAGTCCAATTTATTCACTAATTTATCATTATATGCATGTATACACACAAGTTATCACTACATTTATGCATCAGTTCATGTACCTAGTGAGGTGTATTCATTCCTTTCCTCTCTCTTTACTCATTTACACTTCTTTACTTAGTCTTATCTTTTATTTTTTAATCTCTTAAGTGAGGACTAAATTATGCATGTTTTATTTGTAGGATACATAATGGAGCATGTTTGGCATACTTGGATCCATACTCATAATCTTCACCGATTAGGTAAGTCCAATTATGATTATTTTTCCTTTATCCTAGTCATTTCAATTTGTTTAATTTCTATAATAAAAGGGGAGAAAATGTAGTCACCTAAAAATGACACTTAAGTTATAAGAGTAATACTTGAGACCACCTATCCATAGCTTATCCCTAGACCTACCTTAGGGCCTATTTTCACATGTATCCAACCTTTATGTGGGACACAAGCATACATAGTCATCCCTAAAATATTCTTAAATCCTCATTCTTCCATCTTTTCCCTTCATGACTCAAGTTATACCACCTAGACACTATCACCATAATATGGATAATAGTGCTACATGGTGTTAATTTTCCAATATTGGCACTATTTTCCTTTCCCTCCTTTTTCTACAAAAGGATATATTTTCAAATCTTAGACCTCATAGAGTCAGCCTATACCTCTTTTATCACCTTCACAAGCACCATAATATTATACATACATGAATATTATCTCTTTATCCACTAGATGAAAATCATATGCAAATTTCATATGTAAACTCAAAATAAGCTGTGCATAATGAAGGTTATCAATCTCTAATTTACCCCACTAACAGACACAATGTTTTATTATATCAAATGGATGCCATATAAACATGGAGGATTAGGGTTTTCTCATAAAATTAGTTAAAATTGACCATCTACAGGGTCTTAGAACTCATGCATGTAGGAATAGGCTTAATAGACATAAACATAGGTTCACCTAGAAACATAGAATAGTACTATATAAAGGACACTAGCAACACATGGCATTACTATCCAATTAAGGCACTACTTTCTAAGAGGGGTTTTGACTACTACAACCTATTTTTGATAATCATACCAGCCTCTACCTCATTTTTCAACCTCCATATCATATGTCTCAGTCATTTTCCATCTAAGTTCTCATCTACATTATTTATTATTATTTTTAGAAAGGTCAAAATTAGTCAATTCTATAACAAATTAGTGGTTGTATTTATTGCATATTTATACCTTGATTTACTATACTCAACTATTTAATAACATAAGATTTATATTCATTAAGTCCTAGAAGGTTAAAACAATAAGTTCAAATCCTTTCATGAACTATTCCATACACTCAAAGAGCATGGTGTCAAATTGACTACATTGAATAGACTCAAGTATAGATCTAATGCTCCTTCTAATTCAACAATCATATGCCAAGGCAAGCCTAATTATAAGATAAAAACTAATGATATTAAATATGAGGCTAAATTTATAGTAAATGTTATCTCACAACCAACACCTAAGCTTTAACTACATGTTAGGAAAATTTATAGTGTTTACATGAGTAAATTTAATATGGTAATTAGTAATAATGATATTACCTAGGTTAGTTTGATTTAGTGGTTAGTTTGTTATACCCATGACTCTCTACTAGGTTTTTTATTGTTATGCCTTCCTATTTAGTAGGAAGTTGTTTTGTTATTGATTTGGATATATAATAACATGTGTATTTTTTTCACTACATCCTGAATATTATTATTTACTTTTTTGAGAAAACATGTTTAGTGTTGCAAGTGTATAAATATGAACCAAATTTATTATCTATTATTAAATCTAGATATGTGACCTATCAGTTAGTTTATATTGTTTATTCAATTTGAGTTTCAAAAAAAATAATGGCATGGCTAGAGAATGGAATATTGATTCTTAATATACAACCTAGTCCTATTAGAAGATCTAGTTTGGAGTGCACTTGTGCACCTATAATATGTGTATCACTACCTTTATTTGGATTTAAGTCATAAGATCAAAATATCAAATATTCTAGTTAATTTTCATGTGAATCTCACCATTATCATGAGGATCAATTTTTTCCTTTTTGATTAGGTACAAATTAATTATTAAGAGAGTCTTATATCACAATGATAACTAGTACATGAAGATGTGACAGTAGTTTTTAATGAATCATCATACTTCATGCCATCACCCAACATTTATGTAATGTTTCTTTGAATGGGATTGTTCATTAGATCCACTACTCACCTTGGCTCATTATTTTCCACTCACATTAGAGTTAACACTATAAATTTACCATAAACATTTCCTTCAACCTTGCACATTTGATTTTGAATATTGTGTACTCATTTGGACTATTACGATGCCATGTTGTTGGAACTGTGCATGATTTTTAATTATGTATTTTATTGAATCAATATATATCCATCACCATGCACATGTTATTCTCCTAGTAGATCTATGAATATCAATCATAGTACATTAGTTATATTTTTTATGTCTTACATCAAGCTTGTTAAATACATTCACATTTTATTTTGGTCATAATTTTTGTGTATTTGAATTCGTAATGATATTTTTAGTCCTTAAGAATATAAATATTTATATAAGTCTAATATGTTAGTGTATAGAGTTTTTAATAATGTCATTTACTAGGTTAATTTAGAATTTTTTTAATAAACTATATTAAATATAATATTCAATAAAATGTTGTTATTATGTGCTAAAATCATAGAGGTCACATATGGTTAAAATATTTTATGAGTCAAATCAGTAAGCATTTTTCATTTGTTGTTTATAAAATTTTAATAGGTTGTCATCAAAAATTCAAGTGTCAATTTAGTCAAAGTATAAAAAATAAATAGTTTATAGTCATTTTGTGTCATTACAAGTGTCATAAAATTAAAAAATAAATTGTACATAGATGCATTATTAGGGTAACTAACATTCATTTTATGGTGAATGTGTCAAGTTTATGGTGGGATGTCGGGGGGGGGGGGGGGGGGGGGGGATGGATTTGGGGTTGTCATATATTTAATAACATGATCTTCATGGTCAAACCTAATAAGTAAGTAGATTCCTAAAGGAGGTCAAAAGTAGAGGAGGAAGGAGGCATTTTAGCAACCTCTCATTAGTCATACACAATGAGGCCACACTTCTAGTTTGGTGACATTTATTTTAGTTATGTTGTGTGGAAGTTTCATTATTTTGTCATTGTGTTTTGTAATAAGAATAGAGGTTCATTCCTATTTAATTAAATATGTAAGCTATTCCTATGTAATCCCCTAATGTAAAAACATATTAAAGTATTGATCAAGAATTATTGTATCACTCATGGATATTTATAAGGTTAGTGGTGATCCAGGAAACTACATGGGGTGAATAGTCTAAATGGACCCTATTCATGTCTAGGTTTATCGTAAACCTATTGAAAACCATGGAAGGTTGACAAGGAGTGCCTTTAATTTTAGATCAAGATCATGAGGTCAGATCCATTGGTAACATGTTACATATTGAGAATGTTATGTTATACTATGTAAACACTAAGGGAGGTATGCTAGTAAAATTTATAGTGTTCACATGAGTATATTTACTATGGAACTTAGTAATTCTAATATTACCTAGGTTAGTTTTCTTTAGTGGTTAATTTGCTATACCCATGACTCTATATTAGGTTATTTTTTATTATGCCTTCCTATTTTAGTAGGAAGTTTTTTTTGTTATAACTTTGTCTATATAATAGCCTATGTATTTTTTCATTATATACTAAATATTATTATTTTCTTTGTGAGAAATCATGTTTGGTGTTGTGAGTGTCTAAATATGAACCATTTTTATTACTACAAGCTCCACCAAGGAGGAAATTCTAAAGGTTACCTTCAAATCCACATGTGATACTATAAAATCTTATTGAATGTCATTTATTACACTTCATCTACCATTATAAATAGATCCATATAGACCTCAATCAATAATTTTTTATGGAAATGATTTTATTATCATCATATATGTGTTGGACATTCTAATAAAAATGTATGAAGCTCAAACACAAAATTAAATACCTAATTAATGATAATATTATTGAAATTGGTACATCTATTGAAGAGGTTGGGCCACAATAAAATGAAAATGCAAAGCTACAAATGTATAAATAGCCCTTTAAAATTCATGGATCATAAGATTAAAAAAATTATGAATTAAACTATGCATACAATGTCATCATCCTCCATATTTATATGGAAATCCACTTGATATTATCATTGCTACAACTACAAGAAATTTAACATCATGCCCATATATTACATTTGATGATTTTGAAATTGTTGATGATGATTTAAATAGACATACATTGATAATTATAGCATATATTTATGTAAAACCATTTCATAGTGTCATGATATAAAATGGATCAAATGAAAATGTGTGCACCATGACACTTCTACATTATCTTAGCTATAAGGAACAAGATATACAACATACATCCAGAGTTGTGAAATTATTTGATGGTAATACATAAGATACTTGTGAGCATATCTTATTACCTATATAAATGAGACCTCTTATATTTACCACTCATTTCTTAGTATTACCAAGCACATGTGTCTTTGATATGTTATTATGGAGACCTTGGTTATATAAAATTAGAATAATTCCTTATATAGTTCACAAATGTCTAAATTATATTCATGATAATCAAGTGGTTAAAATTTCAAGAATTAAAATGAATATTCTATGGAACCATGGGTACTTACTCTTATTAAAAAATATTTGGTGGGTAAAATTAGTAATCAAATTGGTATGAGTTAGTTTATATAACTAATCAATATCATGATTTATATCCAAACAAGATTATTTGAAAATCAAGTTTTACACCTACTTATGAGCATGAGCATATTTAATTTTCTTAAAATAATCATGAGCATGAATATATTTTAGTTCCTCCATCTATTATTGAGCATAATATGATTACATATGATTGTGATGATTTGTACATAAATATAAAGATAACTACTCTTCAACATAAAATGACATATAATATAGGGATTTTAGTTAGCATAACTTTAGAGGTTCTTTAGAATACTGTTTCTACGCTAATTTTGCGTTCACATTCAAAAGATAGAAATGAGAAACTAAGAGATGGTCTAGGGTTAGAAGATACCCGAATATAGTCATGTGCACCGAAATCAGACATTGGAAGGTACTCCTCTTTGGCTATGGAGGAATGACACCTGCGAAGAAAAAGAGACTAAACACGAAAAAATGTTAGACGTAGAGACTGTGGCCTACCAAGCAAATGCTTGATCCCTGAAGTATGAAGACTTCCTTAAGGGATATCAACCCACTAATAAAAAGTAGAATATTTGACTGAAGTAGAAATAATGAAAGACAGAATGAAAGCAAATAAAAGACAAAAAGCAAAATGTGTACCTGATATGCAACAAACTACTCTGCACAGTCACTGGTGTCGGTCTCTGTGTCGGCGTCGGTCAAGAAGAGTACCGACGTCAGTTGAAGTGCTGGCATCGATTGGGGTAATGACCGGCATTGGTTGGGGCAATAGTTTTGGACAGGGTCTAGTCGGGTTTGGATAGAGTTTTTGGATTGCAGAAGGGTCTAAAGTTTTTGTCTGAGGATTCGAGAAGCTGGTTTAGGAGTCAAAGGGATTGTTTGGGGGTTTATGTGTAAGGGGTATGGGCAGAGTTACAGACTGTATATTCTGTAGAGGGTGGATAGAGGTGATACGAGTGGAGGTAAGGTCGGGGCTATAGTCTGAATCTAAATTTGGGTAATGATAGCAATTGAAAACAATAACTAGAGATCAAAATAAAAACACAGAACAAACGCTTACCTATTACGTGCTAAAGATAAAAGTCAAAGACATGATTGATGTTGTCGTTGTGTCATAGAAGTTCGATGTAGCTAACCTCCAGCAAGATGACTAAAGTAGAATACCTATACCAGAGAGAGAATGTGAGAGATTGATTGCAGATTGGTTGGATGCAAGAATTGGTTGATCATTCGAATGAAGAGGTTTGTTGATTGATACGAAAGAAGGCCTGATAACCGATCGAGAAATGGATTGGCAACCAAATGGATAATGGATAACGGATAACGGTTCTTGTGGTCAGGTCGAGAACGCCATGTTAAAGATAATTGACGTCAGTAGGACTACCGACGTTAGCCGATAAGTGATCGACATCAGCGATGTCAGCCAAGTTATGATCATCATCGGTAGATGCAAAATGGGGACAAAGGCTAACTTTAGCTCTCTGCTCATTTTTACATGCTACCAGGGTCAAGGATTGTGGGAAAATGGTTGACAGGGGTTAAATAGGTGTGGAAAACTAAAATGGGGGTTAAGGGGAAGACGACAAGGGTTAGACACAATTACGGTGTCTACATTTGCCCCTTTTGTCTTGTTGGTTGTTCTGGATGAACTGCAAGACAAAAATAGGAGTTGGTTGCCCCAGGTGTGGGATAAGGTCGATTCCATCTTGTTGGTTATTCAAGTGAATTGCAAGACAAAAATAGGAGGGTTGGTTGCCCCGATTATGGATGAGGTATTCCCCCTCAAAGCAGGAGTCAAGAGAAGGGAACTTGGAATCGGGTGCTGATTTGACAAAGATTGGATGAAAAAGGGGTGAAGATAGAGTGAGCTACAAAAGTTGTGATTGCATGTACACCAATTCACAAGGATGGTCAAGTCAAATTGTCATAGGTCGAGGGTCGAGGAGTGTCAAAATTGAAATAACTGGGCCCTAGCATTTAGTCGTCTGCTGATTGGGTTATTCAATCTAAGCTAAAGCTCCAATGGTCATCGTGTTTTAGGTATCCCAGGCTTAGGAAGTGCTCCTAAAAACATGAAAATGTCACAAGTAATGGGGATCAACTGGCTTGCGATCCTATACTTGTGAAGGTTAAAAGTGTGCGCACAATTTTTCTAACCAATCATGAGGTAGCATACATGCAAAAACAACCAAGGCAAAAGTGATTTGGAAGTAGTCACGATTAGAGGAGATGGTCATCATCTCCAAGGTCTGGTGGTTGATGGATGGAGGCAAAAGTGATCTCAAGTGTGCCCCAGGGAGCCAAAATGACTTGTACTAGAGGGTTGACTGATTGAGGGCATGATTTTAGGGAGTTGTCAGTAAGATAGGGCTTGAGAGGATAGGGCTCAATGCAGTATCCACCTCAGCAACTAGCTCAGCAGCCCACACAGTCAGTGTCAGTGTAGCCAGAGTTTTCACAGCCATAGGGTTCAGTGCAGGGCACGGTAGCAGGTCTGATGGGTCCACCACAGACTGTATCTCTAGTTAGATACAGTGATGTGCTGGATGAGATCACATATTATGAGAGGGCCATCAGGGGGTTCCCTCAAATACAGTGATACTCCGAGATGAGGACAGAGCAGAGTAAATAGAGATCTATGTCTTGAGCGATGGCTTTTGGGTCTCACAGATGACACAAATTAGAGGGGGGAGAGGATATAGCATCTTCTCGGCCACTGCCACCACCACCACGGCCATAGCCTTGAGGGCAGATTATGATTTTTATTTTTGATGTATATACTGGCCTGTGAGTCGTTGATGCGAGATGTATGAGAGAGAGATAGAGGCACAGATTGTGCGATTGTATAAAACATTGTTATATATATATATATATATATATATATATATATATATATATATATATATATATATATATATATATATATATATATATGATGCAATTTTGATCATGGATGTGTTATGAAAAATGTTATGGATGCGTTTATATGTTATTTTGATTTGATATTATGTTTAAAATTATGATGCTGAGATTATGGTGTTTATATGATGATGGATGTATGATTAGGATTAATGATTAATGATATGGATGAAAATGATTAATGTTAATGATTATGAAAATATGTGATTGTTTGTGATGTGATTGGTAGGTGATGAAAGAACGTGATGGAAGAAATGCGATGAAGGAATGGCCGAGCTAATCCCAGAAGACCCCATGTCAACTGAGTGTTGCCTACATAGCCCCTGTCGTTAGGGCCTCAGGCCAATGTAGTTCTCCCTTCTAGGGAGGAAGGGTCAAAGGGATGGAATTGGTCTTGGTTGAGGGTAAGGTCATGGTCAAAAGGAGGAAAGAAGGTTTGTCCATCAGAGAGATGAAAAAATGAAGGTGGTCGAGCTAACCCCAGAAGATATCACATCATCTGAGTGCTGCCTACATAGCCCTTGTGTGAAGGGCCTTAGACCAATGTAGTTCAAAACTAGGAGTCTGAGTGGTAGACAGGTGGTGAAAGTGGTCGATAGACTAGTCTTGGTCAAAGTCGAAATGACGAGGAGAAAAAAGATGTTATAGCCTTTTCCAAATGGTGTATTCTATAACATTGGTGATGTGGTCTTTCATCCCTAGCAATTTTCCATAGTCGTGATGGATGTATGCTAAAAATGAATTGAGGTCTATTTATGCTTCAGCAAGTATTGGTTTATGTTTAACATAAATTGCGTTTGGTCAATAGTTTCCATGTGTATTGGTGTCCATAGAAACTAGTGTGAATAGGTTATGATGATGTGATAGGTCTAAAAATATTGGGTTGGCTTGGTTGGGTTTGAAAAGTGATGAAGTTGAATGTGACCAAAGTGTAGAAAAAGTGAAAGGCATATTGCTCTTTCATTGACAAGGACCAAAAATGATAGCATAGATAGGGGTTATTAGAACCAAGAGCCCCATTCATGCATGACGTCGTTGACCATATTTTGTGTTAGAGTGGTAATCGAATCACTTTGACATTAAAGTGAGCTCGAAGTCCCTTGAGCTAGTGATAGGAGGAGGATAGGGTAACCCATTTTAGAGTAGAGATAAACAACTACAAGCCAAGTCCATGATTTTTTTTTTTTGGTGCAAACTGATCAATGCGGGAAGTCTACATAGAGATGTCATTTTCTTGGTGGTCATTTGTGAAGCTGATCAATGTGGGAAGCTTCTAAGAAAGATTGTTGTTGGTAGCAAGAGTTAATCATAGCCATCCTTTGAGAGAGTGGTCCATATTTTTATTTATATATAAGGGCTTTGAATAGCTATCCTTCGAGGGAGCAGTCTATTAGCTACAACAATGATAGTACAACTGTCCTTCGAGGGAGCAGTCTACCTTTTGATGCGATTTGGTGACCATGGATATTTTTGACATCTTGATTTGTTTTGATAGAAATGTGAGTCATGGACCAGACTATAGAAGGTCAAGGGTTACCTTTTATTAGGACAAAGCATCCATACTGTATAAAAGGGGTATATAGGATTTGTTAAGGGGAGTAGGGTTGAAAGGAATGAGGACTAAGAGGATGGGGATTGCTCAAGGGATGAACTCAAGATAAATGTCAAGTGGATGAGTACTCAACTAATAGTAGAATGGTCATAGATGCAATGCATTAAGAGGCTCAGGTTCTAGTCATCCGTCGAGAGAAGATAAACGATACGTCCCTGATCCATACTTGTGCGTGATAATGAAAGGTCTGAGCCAATTAGGGGAAAACTTGCCTCATTTACTTTGCTCCATATTGGTCATGTGCTGATTCTCTTTGAGGATGAGGTCTCTGATATTGAAATCTCGTTCTCACATATTTTTCTCATAGGCTCACTTGATGTGATGTTGATAGACATGGAGATGGTTGAGGGCAATAAGACGGTGCTCGTCAAGTAACTCAAGTTGAGCTAAGTGATCTTGATGAAAGTCATCATTAGAAAGAATGTCATGCAGAGAGATGCAGAGAGATGGGATATGTACTTTGAGAGGTAGGACAGCCTCTATTTTGTACATGAGAGAGAAAGGGGTAGCACCCGTGGAGGTTCGAATGCTAGTGCGGTAGGCCCACAAAGTGAAGGGAATGTGAATATGCCAATCCCTTCCAGTGTTGCTGACCACCTTCATGAGAATTTTAGTCAAGATTTTATTGGAAGCCTCAGCCTACCCATTTGCTTATGGGTAGTAAGGTGAAGAGAAACTAAGCTTGATGCCAAATGAGTTGCAGAGTATTTGGATAGTCTTGTTTTTGAAGGACTTGCCATTGCCGGTGATGATTTTATGAGGGACACCGAAGCGGCAGATGATGTGGCTATTGATGAAGTCAAAAATCTTGTTGGCTTTTATGGAGATGAGAGGAATGGCTTCCACCCACTTGGTGAAATACTCGGTGGCAGTGATGATGGATTGATGACGAAGAGATGAATGAGGGTTAATCTCATCGATGAGATCTATGTTCCATTGAGAAAAAGGCTAGAAATCCTAAGCAACTTATAAGGCATGACTAGGAAGATGAAGCAAGTTAGAGTGTTGCTGACACTTGATGTAATGCCAAACATAGTCGCTACAGTCTTGATGAAGGGTGGGCCAATAATAGCCCAGACGAAGGATGCACTTGGTGACCGAATTCCCACTAAAATGTCTACCACAAATCCCATCATGGACTTGCTTAATGGCCTGAGATGCTTCAGTGGAGGTGAGATAGTGAAGAAGGAGGCTGTCGAAGCCTTGCTTATAGAGAAGACCCCCTCACATGGTATAGCGAGCAGTACGCTTGATAAAAGTTCATCACGCATTGTTAGAGAGGTTAGGAGGAATGATAGATAAAGATAAGAAGTCTACAAGTTGCTTATACCAAACATCTCATGGGCTAGAGTCTATGGTGTTGACATGATTAATGTTAGGAGAGATATAGGAAGGCAACGACACACGATGCACTGTGACAAAAAGTCTGGATGCAGATGAGGAAGATGGGATATGCGAAGCGAGAGAAGCCATGGTGTCAACAAACTTATTCATGGATCGAGGAACAGTCTGTAAGAGGTAATGGTCGAAAGATGCAAGGAGAATGTCAACACGGTTTTTGTACCTTTGCAAAATTTCATTTTTACAGAGGTATGAACTGTTGACCTGATTGACGACAAGCTATGAGTCACCAAAGATGTTGATGGACTTGATGCTGAGAGAGAGGGCGATCTGAAGTCCCAAAATTAAGGCCTTGTATTCAGCCATATTATTGGTACAATTAAAGTCGAGCTTGAAAGACAAAGGCATGGGCTCACCATCGAGTGGGATGAGAATGACTCCTGCACCCCCACCAAGTTGACATTTGGAGCCGTCAAAGAACATGGTTATTTGGTAGATAGTGTCATCAGTGGAAAGCATAGTGATAGACTCATCAGAAAACTTGCACTGCGAAGGTTGATTGTTGGGAAGAGGGGCATCTGCCAGTTGATCAGCGATGGTTTACCCCTTGATAGATTTTTGCTGGATGAATTTGAGGTCGAACTCAGTAAGCAGCATGAGCCACCGAGCCATACGTTGATGTTGATATGGCTTGGAGTGCATAAACTTAAGAGGGTCAATGTGAGTGATGACAAAGATTTTATGGTTAAGAAGATAGTGGCAGAGCTTGGTAGTGGCAAAGACTAACACCAAACAGAGTTTCTCAGTATGAGTATACCGAGTTTCATAGTCAACTAGTGTTCGGCTGATATAGTAGACCGCTTGCTCATGGTGATGCTCATCTCGATGCGCGATCATGGCACCTAACGAATGGTTGGTGACAGAGATATAAAGGTAGAAGGGTTGATCGTCTTTAGGTGGAATGAGGACTGGTGGAGAGACCAGATAGTGTTTGAGGGCTTCAAAAGCCTCTTAATAGTCCTTATCCCATGTAAAAGAGATGTCTTTCTTAAGGAGGTGATGAAAAGGTTGGCAGTGGTCAGAAAGCTGCGAGATGAAATAGCGAATGGACTGGAGCTTCCCTTGTAGACTGTGAAGCTACTTGAGATTGGTCGGGGGTGGCATCTCAAGGATAGCACGGATCTTGGTGGGATCTATCTCAATGCCATGGAAAGAAATGATAAAGCCGAGAAGTTTGTCGGAGAGGACCCCAAAGACACATTTCTTGGGGTTAAGGCAGACATTGTATTGAAGAAGGTGAGAGAAGATGATTTTGAGAATGGTCAAATGGTCACGGCAAAGCATGGACTTGCTGAGAAGGTCATCCACATAGTCCTCCATGATTTTATGGAGGAGATCATGGAAAATGTAGGTCATGGCATGCTAATATGTGGCACCCACATTCTTCAAGCCAAAAGGCATGACTCGATAGCAAAAAGTCTCCCATGGGGTAATGAAAGTGGTCTTGTGCTGATCTTCTAGAGCAATCAGGATTTGATTGTATCCTGAAAACCCATCTATGAGAGATAGCATCTCATGGCTTATTGTGAGATCAACAAGCTGGTCAATGTTAGGAAGAGGAAAGTCATCTTTGGGACAGGCTAGGTTAAGGTCATGATAGTCTGTGCAGATCCAAATCCCCCCAGTCACCTTGGTGACTGGGATGATGTTAGAGACCCACTGCGGATAATCGATGGGCTGGATGAAGGAGACAGAAAGGAGGTGCTGAAGCTCCTCTTTGACAAGGAGGGCAACATGAGGATGCATCTTTCGAAGCTTTTGCCTAACAGGCTTAGCCTCTAGTTTGGTGACAATGTTATGGGTAGCGATGGTGGGGTCGATGCCAAGCATGTCATGGTAGGTCCAGGCAAAGGCCTTGCTATGGTCTGAGAGGAACTGGGTATAGTCAAGCTACTCCTGAGCATCTAAAGATTGTCCAATATTTAAGACATGAGGAACATTAGAAGAAGGGAGGTTGATGTCAATGGTTGATTCATTTAACATAACCTGGGTCTCAAAAGGGAGAGAGCACTAGATGAAAGAGTCATCGGTGCCCATGTAGGAAAGAATGGCATCATCATCAATGCAGTGGATAGTGTGAATGGTTTTTGACTCATCTTCTACCATGCTGGGAAAAATGAGAGGGAGAGACTTGGACACCCCATTGAGCTAATAAGTCAAGGGTTCCAGGCGGATGGTGTTTATGGAGAAAAAAAACTAGGAGGGATGGAAACCACCGACTCCGTAGGTGAAGGAGGAGGAATGGGTGAGCCTAGAGGAGATTGGTCAATGGTCGGTTTGGGACAAAGGTCTGTAGGGGTCTGAGTGGGGTCATGATATCCCAGGCCATACCATTTCTTGGCATCATCATTGTTGAGCGGTTTGATGGGCTGATGGGAGCCCTGCTCATAGCATCTGAAGCCAAAACCCTTCCATGCACACCTGTAAAGGTAAATGTGTGCAAAGGTAGGGTTGCAAAGAAATGAGAAGTCTGATGTGAAAGGTTGAGGTGATGAAAGAGGATTGCAATCAGTAGGAGCTTGATCAAGCCCCCCATAGACAAGGTTGGTTCGAAGGTGAGGAGGACCATAAGGCACGATCATCCTGATCTGATGGTCGTAACTAGGGCTGTGATGAAGGCGTCCATACTCTTGTGGAGTTTGGAACATGTCTAAGGCCAGTAAGTGATATTCCCCCAATGAAAGTCTTTGGAAGATGTCTTCCATGGGATCTGTGGTCGTCACTTGAAGGGGAGGTGTGAGGGTGACCGCTGGTTGTGAACTGGTTGAAGCTACCATAGATGGAGGTGGTGCCGAGATTGATGGCTTGATAGGAATGAGAATGTCATTTGGATGGTAGGTGGTGTTACAAGTTTTAAAGGGTGAAGGGTCAGTGGGAATGGTATGGACTTGCCCATCATGCTCAAATTTCACACAATGTTGCAGGGTGGAGGGGACACAGGCCATGGCGCGGATCCAGGGTCGGCCTAGCAAGATGTTGTATTGAAACTCTCCTTTGATGATATAGAAGAGCTCCAGGACTGTACGTGGACCAACGTGAATGTGAAGGATGATTGTGCCAATGGTCGTGGTAGTGGTGTCATTAAAGGAACACAAGATTGTGTCAGTTTTAGAGACGTAATTCTTGGGAAGAGCCAACTGTTCAAAGGCATGGGTGGAGATAATGTTGATGCTGGCACCTGCATTGATCATAACGCATTTAATGCATGTCTGATCAACATAGGTAGTGATGAAGAGGGCGGCATCCTGATCTTCTGTGTTGGATGTGGGAATCTCAGAATCGCTGAATGTGATGGAGGCAATAGGGGCTAAAGAGTGGACAAGGGTAGGAAGTGGCTGGGGGTCCTCAAGTTGAACCTCTATAGGGCTCTGATGAGGGCTTGACGATGCTGGGGTGAGGTTTAGATGAGGTCATAAAGGGACATCTTCACAAGCATCTGGTGAAGTTGTTTCAACATAGATTCATGAATTACCCCTAAAGAGGAAGAAGAAAAGGGTTGAGGCGCGTCAAGGATAGAAATCTTAGGCTTGGGCGGTTGAGGTGGCTAGACGAAAGGGTAAGTCCAAGGAATGGCGGCTTTTTCCTTTGCCTTGTCCTTTTGTGACCTGGTGGTTATGTGAATGGCATTGATTTTGAAGATAGGGGGTGAAGGAGATGAAGGGGTCATGGTCTACTGATGAGATGTTGATGGGTCTGAAGAGGTCAGAGGGTTATGAGAAGGAGTCAGGGGTCAGTCGAGAGTGTCCTCAAATAGAAGAGTGTCTTTCTCCAGATAGCGGTGAATGACGGTCTTGAGGGCATAACAAGTCTCGGTATCGTGTCCTGGCGTATGATGATATAAGCAAATCTTCGTGTCATCGAACCAGGAGGGCTTAGACCCGAGAGGTTGGAAAGGCCTGATGGGTGGAAGGGTTATGCTAGAAGTCTACAAAAGTCGATGCAAGATCAAAGAGTATGAGCCCACTAAAGGGTCTGTGCTCATCGATGTGTGCGATACTGGTGACTTTTGCTTGGGTGGAGTCAGAAGAGGCTTTTATACCACCTTTTAGATTGATGGTGCGGTAACAGGTGGAGATGGTACTTTCTTTGTGAGAGGTACCACCCTTTTGGGAGAGGGTAGGCTAGCGGTAGGCAAAGTAAGCAAAGGAGGCAACTGGTTTTGATTAAAAGTTGGAGTGGGAAGGACTCTGTTTAGGGTTGAAGGATGGGGGCCCAAAATGGAGGGCAATGATGACGGAGGAGGAGGCATTCGCCTATGTGGTTTAGCAGTCTTCTATGACTTGTGTTGAATAATACTATTGGTCGAGGTCTGGTCTAGGTCCACCTTCACTTGTGGTTGAGTGAGGTTGGATATAGGGCAAACGCCAAGTGACTTGATAGGTTTAGATGGGGTAGATGCGGGTTTTGGTTTTGATGGGGTCGGTTGAGGCTTAGAAATGGGAGTCTAGTTTTTGTTAAAGGTCTTAGGAGATTTTGCCATGGGAGGATTAGCTGCATGAGACGAGAGGGCATGGGCATGTTGAAGAGCTATGAGATGCTCCCATAATCCCTAATGCTCCACTTTCCTAGAAGGTTGAAGTTTGAGTTTCTCCACTAGTCAGGAAAATGGCTGAGAAGATGTGGGATGAGGTTTGGGTTCTTGAGAAGATGTGGATGGTTGTGGGGTTGAAGATGAGACTGGTGTAGCAGTCTCAGACCCAAGGCATGATGGAGTCGTGATAGGTTCGTCTATGGTTGGAGACGAAGGAGAGGTAGGTTCTTCCCTGGGTGGAGAAGAAATCGAAGAATGAGGCTCCTCAAGCGGGTAAAGAGCAGGGATGATTGTGCCCTCCACTTGCGGTCGAGGAGTAGGAAGGGTTAGGTCCTCCATGGGCAGCAGGAAGGAGGATGGTGAAACTGGCGGTGCTGGTAAGGTCAAGGCATCCTCCAAGATGAGAGAGGTTGATGGAGAACTACACGGAGAAAGAGGTTCATCCACATGTGATGGACTGATGGATGGACTCACCTCTTGAGGTTGGTTGGAAATGAAGGGCGAGACCGTATTGACTGTTCATATATTGTGTTCATGAATGTTGTTAGTCAAGGTCTGGATATTGTTCTGAGTTGGTGGATGATTAGGGAATGGTTGCTTGAAGATGTCGATGCCCTGATTAGGTGGCACATTGGGATTGTCGAGGATGAGGTCACCCTTTCCAGCATATCTTGGATGATGTTTTTAAGGGTTTTACAATTTCTCGTGTCATGTCCTTTAACACGGTGGTAGTTACAGAAGTCATTTTCCCTATACCACGCAGGGATGGTGCGTGAGGGATCAAATTGTGGAGGTGGTTGGATCTGGGGGAGATTGAGGACCCCTTGTTTGATGAGTTTTTCCAGCATAGACGCGTATGATTCTCTGAGTGGAGTATACTGTTGCTGTATGTATCTCTGCTAAAATTGGTGGGTGGCACTTTGAGATGTGGATGGCTCAGACTGATTAGTTAAAGGTGAAGAGGAGGAAGATCTAATGACCATAGTGTTTGTTGAAGATTTATATTTAGGATTGGACGAGGAAGGCTTAGAAGAGGGGGCATTGGTCTTGGAGTTGGGATTTTTGCTCTGTAACTTGACTTTATTCTCCTCGATGGCACGTAACTCAAGTTTACGGGCCATCTTGAAGGCTTCGTCAAAAGTCCGGAAGGTTTGAACCCTCAAGGTGGAAGAAATATGCCTAGCGCAGGCTTGGGAGAAAAGTTCAATAAGCTCAAGTTGGGGTAAAGAAAAGGAGAGTTGATTGATAAGGCCCCTCCATCGAGCAACGAAATCAGCAATGGATTCATCCTCAAATTGGCAGATAGAATAGAGGTCTGTGATTGAGACCTTCTTGGTGATGTTGATAGAGAAATGATCGAGGAAGAGCTGGGCCAGTTGAGTGAACATGAAGAGGGAATGGCTGGTAAGGGAGTTGTACCAGTCAAGCCCAACACCTGAGAGAGACATAGGAAATGTGTGTAAAAGCAACGCATCATCGTGGGCGATAAGGTAACAAGCATGTATGAATGCCTGTAAGTGTTGTTGTGGGTCTTCCTTGCTTTGAAAATGAGAAAACTTAGGAAGTTCCCATTGGCTGGGATATGGTCGGATTGGGACGATAGGATGGATGGGCTCGTTGCAAATTTGTTCGTATGAGAGAGTATTGCGTGAGCTAGAAACGGAGGTCTCTAGGCTAGACATCTTGTCCATCAGCATTTTGATGATATCTATTGATGGATTGGTGGGTGGAGTGCCCCCTAGATTATAAGGCACTTAAAAGAATCTAGAAGAGGCATACGACATAGTTGGTTGTACCAGTAAGGGTGCAATGTACGGATGACTAGTCGTAGGGATAGAAGAGAAGACTAAGGATGGTTGGGTAGAAGGCACGGCTAGGCTTGATGTTGCCACGGGGGGTTGGTTAGTGGTAACATGGGCCAATGGATAGGTAGCCACCCTGGTGTTGATAGGGGCTAGGGTAGGCAGAATAGAGACGACCAGATTTTGAAAGGGGGTAAAAAGTGGTTGAGTGGGCTGAGGTTGATAGAGGGCCAAAACCCTAGTGGAAGTGGGCCCAAAGATGGAGGGAGAGGCCATACTTGGATGGCTGGTCAAAGGATGGTCATTGGTTGAGGAAATAGCCTAGGTGTCAAAAGGTTGAACTACGGACACTGTTGATACGGCCACAGTTTTGAGAAGAGAGGTCGGCATTTCATAGATTGGATTGCCCAAGGAGTCTCGCGTTTGGCTATTCGCGAGATAGTGCTGCAAGGCTTTGACGTTGAGGTCTAAGAATCGTGCAAAATCTTGGTCCCCTTCTAGGACAATAGGCATCTGGGTCGGGGATGGTCTAGTAGGAGTTCTTTCAATCTCTGATTGGAACTCCATTATAGCACTGGTTATGGACGGGGTAGATGGAAGCAGGTGATGCCTCGCGTGATCAACTAGAGCCTTGGCTTGACTACGAGTCAAAACCATTCAAGGCAAGAAAGAATGTCCTCACAAGCCAAACAAGCAAATAAGAACAGAAAAGATGAAGAACACAAGCAGATCCTAAAACCCTAGGAGTAAATTATTAGGATTTAGTGGCTTATGCCTTAGAATGTGTGTAGAGGAAGATTGGCTTTTGAGTCGGGTCCTAGAAGAAGTAGTCTTGTGATGATTTTGGGTTAGTTATGGTGCTCAAGAAGTTTGTGTTAGGTTTCGTACAAGGCTTGGTGCTAAGGAGCAAGCTCCCCTCACTTCACAAGCCCAATGATAAACTGGTCTCGCTTAGCCAAAATATACTTCCCCTAGAGATTAGACTCTACCAGAGAATAGAGTGGGCTTCCCCCTTGGTGATGAAATCCAAGTAGGATCGCTGGGACGGGTAAGGTATCCGCTGGGGGATGAAATCCCAGTCGGGCCTTGTCTCAGGTAAGTTAAGATGTTTGTTTTGTGCAAGTGGTTTGGTCGTGTAACATCAAGTGGACTAGATTAATTCAATATGCATTTATTAATTACTAAGTGTGGTCTAAGAAATGCAAGCAAATAGAAATGAAAGTGCAATGTGTTTTAAGTCCAAGTCAAAATGTTTGTTCGTATGAAGACGAATGGAGAAAGAGTCGAAGAATATGAGTTTTGACTAGTCTAGAAGTGCAAGAAAGAAAAGAAAAGTTCTTTTTATTCCTGCTTATGATGTCATTTAGAAGAGACGAAAGAGGTGAAAAGGAAGGAACCTAATGCACCTATATGAATGAAAGAAAGAAAGAACCCAAGGAAAGCCCTAGGGTCCCACCAGGCATGCCAGAATGTTTCTACGCTAATTTCGCTTTCACATTCAAAAGATAGAAATGAGAAACTAAGAAATGGTCTAGGGTTAGAAGATACCCGGATATAGTCGTGCACACTGAAATTAGATGTTGGAAGGTACTCCTCTTTGGCTGTGGAGGAATGACACCTGCGAAGAAAAAGAGACTAAACACGAAAAAATGTTAGACGAAGAGATGGTGGGCTGTCAAGCAAATGCTTGATCCCTGAAGTACGAAGACTTCCTTAAGGGATATCAACCCACTAATAAAAAGCAAAATATTTGACTGAAGTAGAAATAATGAAAGACAGAATGAAAGTAAATAAAAGACAAAAAGTAGAATGTGTACCTAATATGCAACAAACTACTCTACACAGTCACCAGTGTCAGTCTCTGTGCCGGTGTCGGTCAAGAAGAGTGCCGACGTCGGTTGAAGTGCCAGCGTCGGTCGGGGTAATGACCGACGTCAGTCGGGGAAATAGTTTTGGACAGGGTCTAGTCAAGTCTGGACAGAGTTTTTGGATTGCAGAAGGGTCTGAAGTTTTTGTCTGAGGGTTTGGGAAGCCGATTTAGGAGTCAGAGGGATTGTTTGGGGGTTTATGTGCAAGGGGTATGGGCAGAGTTACAAACTGTATATTTTGCAGAGGGTGGATAGAGGTGATACAGGTGGAAGTAAGGTCAGGGCTATAGTCTGAATCTAAATCTGGGTAATGATAGCAATTAAAAACAATAACCAGAGATTAGAATAAAAACACAGAACAAACGCTTACCTGTTACGCACTGAAGATAAAAGTCAGAGACATGATTGATGTTGTCGCTGTGTCGCAAAATTTTGATGTAGTAGACCTCCAGCAAGATGACTAAAGTAGAATACCTGTACCAGAGAGAGAATGTGAGAGATTGATTGTAGATTGGTTGGATACAAGAATTGGTTGATCATTCGAATGAAGAGGTTTGCTAATTGATATGAAGGAAGGTCTGATAACCGATCGAGAAATGGATTGGCAACTGAATGGATAACGGATAACAGTTCCTGTGCTCGGGTCGAGAAGGCAGTGTTAAAGATAACCGACGTCAGCAGGACTGCCGACGTCAGCCGATAAGTGATCGACGTCGATGACGTCAGCCAGGTTATGACCATCGTCGGTAGATGCAGAATGGGGACAAAGGCTAACTTTAGCTCTCTACTCATTTTTACATGCTGCTAGGGTCAAGGCTTGTAGGAAAATGGTTGACAGGGGTTAAATAGGCGTGGAAAACTAAAATGGGGGTTAAGGGGAAGACGATAAGGGTTAGACACAATTATGGTGTCTACAAATACTCTTTACATAATTACAATTTTTTACATCACATCCTCCCATGCAAGAGGATGCAATCTTAAATAGACATATTAATAGTGATTTAGAGGGATATTTTATAACACACAACTCTTATTTAGATTCAAAAGGTTATTTTATAGCACATGTTTCTTCTTCAAATTCACTACATTTGGCACATCTTCTTCTACATGAGATCTTTCTCCTTTCTTTCAAAGAGAACATTGGTTGGATCCAAGGTTGGGTTAAGGAACTTGATTAACTTCTTTGTGTTGCTTCATTTATTTTATTTATTGAATTTACTTGTAATTATTATTTATATTAGTGCACTAATTACTTATTATAATAAGTTTATTACATTTATTAGTAATTTTCACCAAATAAGATAATCTTGATTAGCTAGTAGTCAACTTGGACACCTATCTTGTTATCATGGAGTTGTACTCCACTATTCAAGGTAAGATAGGATAAAATTGCTTAACTAGTAGTCAACTTGTGTTGATAATTTACATAAGTTTGACACCTACTTTGTTATTATTGAGTTGCACTCCACTATTCATGTAGTTAGATATCAATTGAACTACACGTGTTGTGTGATTTCCCTAATCTTTATCTTGCACATTTTTATCTTTATAAGCAATGGCTATTTGTGTATTCTACATCAGATCAATATTGAATTATCAAAGCAATTCATCATATTTGAGTTATTTATTCATTTTAGTTATTGTCTTGAATATATAGTTATTGTTTATTACTATTATGATTTTATCTCTTGTTCTTGCTTTCTATTAGATTCATTAGATCATGTTTACTAATTCTAACATGGTACCAGAGCTATCTTAATAATGTAGATTGCTAAATATTCAAGAGAGAAATATCTAGATATAGGATTGGTTTTTTGATTTTGTATATAGGCACAAATTAGAGCTTTATGGAGAATTTTTGAGCTCACCATTAAGTTTAGAGTGCCTGAGATAGTCAAAATCATCTATAATTTTGTCTAGACTAGGCATAGGAGGTGAAATTGGCAAGGGTTTGATCTAGAAGCACCACACCCGAATCTGGTGGTCACTTAAAAATCAAAGTGTTTCTAAGAAAAATATACCTCATAATTGCTTTTAGAAGGTGTCAAAACCTACATATCCATACAAAATTTGTCCAATTTAGATACAGTCACCCATAAGGTAAATGTTTTTTGCTTCCAAGTATGGCCATAAAAACTGTGTAGGGAAAAAAGATGGAGCATCATGTCAGAAGGCCTCATGGATCAACAGGTAGAATTGATAGGGCAACTTTGGGAGCCTACCATTTGAACACTAAGAGGTATTTTTGAGAGATTTTTTTTAAATATATTAAAATTTCATGATATTCACTACTGCACTTTCATTTTTTTTCAAATTTTTCTATATTTTTCTAAAATTCAAGTTTTTCAATAGTATCTCTTACCCATTATCATTTCTATAACTTCAGAGGCTCATAAATTTCACAAAATACCTTGTATTGAGGTCCCAATTTTTTCGAAAGTTAATATTTTTTTGAGCATAACACATTAGTGTAGAAATTTTTATAATAAAGTGCATAATTATTTGTACTTTTAGCCTAGAGGGCCTAATTGAGATTTTTGTAAACTATAAAATTATAATCCAACCTTGTAACTACCCTCATTTATAAATTACTAGCAAATAATTTATAGGTGGGATAAAACTAAGTAATTCAAGGGGGTTTTGTGGTGTATTCTATTCTTTTATTTTTTATTTGTAATGGTTTATTTTCAATTTCATCATGGGGAATCCTAATTTCCTACTATTAACAACATAAAACTATAACACATGTAAACATAATGCTTGGAATGCATTAATGATGCTAGGATATACACCTTACATAACAAATCTTCTTACTCCACCTAATGATGCAAAAGAGTTACAACACTGTCTCTTTACAACTACTAAGATTATTGGATGCATTCGGTGTTACATGTATTTAGATTTGAATTTTCATCTTGAAAAATGTACAAATATAAAATATGCTTGGGATAAATTAGCATCATTGTTTGGGAAAATAGATAAGGTTCATGGTCTCCAAATTGACATGAACACATTAGTTTGGATCCTAAAAGTTATGCTACAATACGAGACTACATCACTAAAGTCATAGATCTTAGAGCACGAATTTTTGAATGTAAAATTGATAAAAAGGATATTCAATTGATTTTCAGTACCTTACACAAGTTAGGTTTTGAATATTCATCCTTTATCTCTAGGTTTCAGACTCATAGGCTCACATTAGGCACAACATATCAAATGCCCACCTTTGAGGTATTCTTTGAGATTCTAATCACTGAAGAAGAAAATTTAATAGCTATGGGTCTAGTCAAGTCATCAAAATCTCAAGCTCTAGTTGCAAGTCAATCTCAGCATAAACAAGTTTTAACATTAGTATCAAATATAGGTTCAAGTAAAAAGAAGCAAAATAATCAAAATAAGTCACAAAATAATAATAATAATAATAATAATAATAATAATAATAATAATAATAATAATAATAAAGTGTAACCATATTCTTCATAAGGAGATTATAAATCCACTAATAAGAAAGGGGATTCATAAAAAAGGAATGGCACTCCTTGCCCTTATTGCAAAAAGGTGTTTCATAGTGAACAAGATTACTAGAAGAAAGAGATTGATTACCTTAAGGGTCTTCTCAAGAATAATAACATCAATCAATCATCTTCAAAGGATTCTTCCACTCCTTCAAATTCAAGGAAAGGGAAATATATGACACTAGTTACACTAATAAATTCTCTCAAGTCATGGGTACTTGACTCAGGTGCTTCGCACCATATGGGTTCTAATCAAGAACATTTTTTTCTGTTAGAACCAAGTTCCTTGCCTCATATTCTCATAGATGATGATTCTAAGATAAATGTCATAGGAAAAGGTAGAGTTGATGTTGATAGTGGTGTATTTGAGGATGTCCTGTATGTTCCAAAATTATCAACTAACCTTCTCTCTATCTACCAAATCACTCATTTTTATATTGGTAGGAAAGTTTAGTTCACACCTGATTCTATATCAATCAAAAAATTGGAGGATAATGCCTTAGTTTCAATGGGAAAAGTCAAAAATCATACTCAGATTTATTCATTCTCCCATTTTGTGCCTTAGTATTCCTATATATCTTTACTTTCACACACTAATTCAGTGATCAAGCAATGACATGAGTGGTTTGGTCATCTGAACTACCGCTATTTACAATAGCTTAGTCAGTAAGAGATGGTTACAGGACTTCCATATATTTAGTTCTTAAGGGGTGTATGTCATGGTTGTGCCTTAAGAAAACATCTAGAGGATAATTTTGATAAAGGGAAGGCATCGAGGGATACACAAATAATTAAACTTGTTCATAGTGGTTTAGCAGGTCCATTACCTACTTTATCTTTTAGTAATACCTATTATGTTTTTAGATTTATTGATGACTATTCCATATATACTTGGGTTTATTTTATAAAACTCAAGAGTTAAGTATTTGATATATTTATAAAGTTTAAAGCTCTAGTAGAGAAACAATCTAGGAAGTATTTCAAGATCCTCCACACTAATAATGGGAGGGAATATGTGAAAAACAATTTTGAATAACTATATGCTCTTGAAGGAATTGATATTCAACATTCAGTTGCATACATACCTCAGTAGAATGGTGTAGATTCTTAAAATATATGGCAAGTTATATGATTCATGAAAATAAATTAGTACCTGAGTAATGGGTGGAAGTGATTAATTGTGCCACATATATATAAAATAAAGTTCCTCATAAAGCTTTAAAGGGGATAACACCTCTTGAAGCCTGGTATAATAGGAAGCCAGAAGTGCATCATTTCAAAGTCTTTGGCAATCCATCATGGGCTCGCATACCTTCAAACAAGTGTCATGCTTTAGAAAAACAAAGACTTTTTATGGGATATCCTGATGGTGTTAAGGGATATCATCTCATTGATCTAGATTCACATGAGCTTATTATAGTGAGAGTTGTTTACTTTGAAGAAAGTCCTTCATACTTTTTTTCTAACATTTCTCATTCTTCTTTCGTAGAATAATCAAATATTAGTGATGATGATACTCCTACTTCATCTACTCATAGGGATGATGAGGTAATACCTCCCCAACAGGGTTTAGTAGGTCATATTCTAGTTCCTCCTCTTCCTCCTCTAGATCCTCACACATTGATGCCTTTGTGGGATAGATAGACTTTGGTAGAGTAGACCCTCTTATTAGGGATATATTAGATATAAGGATAACATAATGACACCATGATCTTCCACATTCCTACGTTGCCATAGATTTTGATCCACAATCTTTTTGGGAAGCCACAGGGATAGTTGAGTGATATTCAATGATGGAAGAAGAATATGACTCATTAATTAGGAACAACACTTGAGATCTTGTTCTTCTTCCTAAAGAAATAAAATTAGTATGATGTATGTTGATATATCAAACTAAGTTTGCAACAGATGGAAATATTGATAAGTATAAAGCATGATTAATGGCCAAAGGTTTTTCCCAAGTGAAATGCATTGACTATACAGAAACCTTTATGCCTATTTCTAAGATGAATTCCATTTGCTTGATACTATCTATTAGTGTAGCTCATGGTTGAGTTGTACATTAAATGGATGTGAAGAACACATTTATTCATGGGGATATTCATGAGGAGATAGATATGTAGCAACCACAGGGGTTCATTCAAGATTCTTCATTAGTGTGTCACTCGTAGAAGTCTCTCTATGGTCTAAAACAAGCCCCTAGAGCTTTGTATTCTAAGGACATATTTCTTGTTTAAGTTGGGTTCTTGAGATGTCACTCAGATTTGAATGCCTAATTCTATGGTAGGAAGATTTACTATTGTACTTAGTACTCTATGTTTATGATCTCATTGTTACAGGGAACACAACATCTATCATCAATAGTGTTAAGACTACACTTCATGACAAGTTTTCTATGATAGAAATGGACATATTGCACTATTTTCTCAAGATTCAGATAGCATAGTCTTCTTTTAGGATTGCACTTTCATAGCCCAAGTATGTCATGAACTTATTAGCTCAATTTCACATGGATGATTATAGGCCTACACTAATTCCTTTCTTATCTGGAGTTAGAATTGAGGTTCATTGTTCCACTCCCTTGGTTGATGCCACATTATATTTATAAATTTTAGGTAGCCTCATCTATCTGACTCATACATAGCCTAACATTTCATATGCCATTGGAATGGTTTCATGATTTATACAGACACCACATGAGCTTCATTAGAGAGCTTCCAAGCATATTTTGAGCTATATTTAGGGTATTATAAGATATATGACTCACTATATAGTAAGTAGATGTTTATACTTGGTGGGATACATATATTTTGATTGGGATAGCAATTATTATGATCATAAGTCCATTCAGAGCAATAAAAAGAAGCAACATGCTATTGCTCTTTCATCTATAGAGGTTGAGTATCATGGCACTGTTAATGCCACTACTGAGGCTTTTTAGCTTCAAAATATTCTCACTAATCTTGATGTTCCATTTTAGAATCCATCAATCATCTATTGTGACAACTAGAGCACTATCTAGATCTTGAAGAATCTAATTCATCATCAGAGAACCAAACACATAGAGATCCATAGACACTTTATCAGGGAGATGATTTAGGTGGAGATCATTGATCTTTAATATTTTCCTATAGAGGATTAGATTGTATATATTTTCACCAAACCTTTCACTAAGAGTAATTATCTTCACTTGTGATCTCTTTTGGGGGTGTGGGATATTAGTTCTTTAGGAGACATCAATTATTTAGGGGGAGTCTCCTAGACCTTCATTTTGAGGAGGAATTTTTTTCTTTTGGGTTTTCTCCTTTCCTCATCTATTTATATAGAATACCTATATGACTACACATTGCCATGACTCTTATCTGCATAGCCCTACCTAAGCTTCACTTATAGGGGGTGTTGGTGCATTTATTTACTTTATTGCATTTAATTATATTTATTATTATATTGGTGAAACTAGTTACTTATTTTAATTATTTTATTATATTTATTAATAATTTTCACTAGATAGGATAAGTTTTCTTAGCTAGTAGTCAACTTGGACACCTATCTTGTTACCATGGAGTCACACTCCACTATTCAGGGTAAGATAGGATAAGATTGCTTAACTAGTAATCAACTTGTGTTGATCATTTACAAAACTTTGACACCTATCTTGTTATTGTTGAGTTGTACTCCATTATTCATGGAGTTAGATATTAGTTTAACTACACATGTTGTGTAAGTTCCTTGATATTTATCTTACATGCCTTGTTTTATATAAGCAATGGCTATTTATGTATTCTACATTAGATCAATATTGAATTATCAGAGTAATTCATCATATTTGAGTTATTTATTTATTTTATTTATTATCTAAAATATATAGTTATTATTTATTATTATTATTATATTTTATCTCTTGTTCATGCTTTCTATTAGATTCATTAGATCCTATATGATACTTCTAACACCTTGCCTAGTACCTATTTTTGCATAGCTTATTGGTTCCTTAATTTTGTTTCTTATTCCTTTGAACCTATTCCATTACTTATTTTATCTTTGTCTCTAATTTTATTTTGGGGGAATCTCACTTGCCTTTATCTTTTCCTTGCTTTGATTTCAAATATTTGTTAGGTTGTGGAGCTAAAAGCTTCACTGATGCAAACATGGAGGAGGTTACTGAGAGGTTGCTTAGTTGCAAAGTAACCGACGTCGATCTGATCAACTGATGTCAGTCATATTTAGTGAGTAGAGCAACCAACATCGGTCAGATATTGGCCGACGTCAGTCATCTCCAGTTAGACAGGGACCGACGTCGATCACCTGTGCAGTTCCAAAACTGCTAGTTCATGAATAGTTTGTTAATGAACCAGTTGTTTGCATGTTAAAGGCTAATTTTAGTCTTAGAGCTGGGGATCTAATTATTATAATTAGATGTCTAATTATTATTTACATGGGATCTATATAATAGACTCATGGGCTGTATTGTAAAGTGTGAGGGATCAAAGCAGGGATTCCCAAGGTGCTAGATAGAGAGAGCAAGTTTGGCTCCTCATAGTGCCATAGTGCTAACTGTGTATGATCAGGTAGATCTATAGGAGAGAAAGGTCTAGTAGAAGATCCACAGGGGTGCTAGTTTAGAAGACAAGTATTCTTCATGATATGTAAGATCAATTTGGTCTACAGGTGTGCAAGATCAAGAAAGAGATCTACATGTGTAAGTAAGGTCGGTTGATCTATAGGTGTGTGTGTGTACGAGGTCTAGGTTTGCAGGTGTGAAAAACTAGGTTGATTTGTAGGTGTGTAAGATCAGGGAGGTTAACAACATAATAGGTAAGAAAATCAAGTGATATATACTTGGAGTATGTTGTGTACTTGGAGTATGTGTGCATACTCAGACTTGGAGTATGAGGAGTACTTGGTGGACTGGCAGTATTGTTACTGACTGGTGGACTGGTAGTATTGTTACTGGTTGGTGGAGGTGAACAATAACTCTATGTTTGAGTTGATTGTTGGGACCATAATTGAGAGAGTGAACTCTTGAAGAGATTTATTGTTTATGCCCTAGAGGTGTGGGAGCCCTAGAGGAGTGTAAGGAAGAAGACTATGGCATCTTCTTTGTTGTATTTCCTTCTCGAAGAGTATTAATACAATTGGGTATTGTCTCTCATATTTTGTGTTATTTCTAATTTCTAGTTACTGTTTACTTCTGGTTAATTTTGCATTTAGTTGCTTGTACATGGTAATCAATTATGCTCCTGGGTCCTAACAATATTTTAGGTTTGTTATAGCCCCCCTCTCCTCCTTTAAAACATTTTGTTATTTTTATTTTTACATATTTTTAAAATTTTGTTTATGCATTATTTATTTTTAATAATTTATTAAAAAAATAATAATTTATGTTAAAAATTACAAAAAAACAAAATAGTTCAAAAAAATAAAAAATCAAAACTAGGACATGTAGACATACTTTCATGTTACTAGATTTCTCTTTGCATATGCCATCTATTATTCTATTTAGTACATAGCATATTCTAGTATATTTTAAATCCATAATGATTCTAAAAAATTATTTGAGTATGTAATAGGACATATTTATACATAAATATTTAATATTTATATGTAGAAGAAGTTATCTCGATCAAAAAATCCTACATACGATCAATCAAGATAAGAGTACACTAGTCAGACAATAATACATTACATCCATATCCTATATTTCATTCCTATACCTATGTATTTTTAAACTATATTTCCAATTACAACACACTTACATTGACTTCCTATATATATTATGATCTCAAAGAATAAAACACACTTAGATATAATTCATATTTCAATCTTCAGACATATTTTTCCTTGTTTTCGATGTTGGGCTAGCTTTCTACCCAATAGCCTTACTCAGTTGAGGGAAACTCATTGCTATACAAGTATCTCTTATATGATTTATTCATATGAACCCTATTTTTCATGTTGATCTATAACCAAAATATATGTCTCTTTTTCATTCATACTTTACATGTCCCATGATGAATATGTTATTTGCTAAACATGAATGTAGATACATGTGCTCAAAATTTGTCACTTTTGCTTTCACTATGTTTACTTCCTTACATATCATGCTTCAGTTTGTTTTATTATTTTATGTGACCCTTGACATGGTGTATGTTCAACATACACCTTATTACTTGTATATCATCATCATTCCTTGTGTGTATGGCCCTTGGCCCTATATGATTATGCAACATTTACCTATACTTTGTATTCATCATTTGGGACTTATGTTTGACACTTATACTTTATTTATAACTCTATGTGACATATTACATGTCCTTTTTATGTGGAATTTATGCCATCTTGTGTGTTATTGTGTGAATTTTCCTACAATTTCATCATTTTCCACTATGGTGCCATGATGCATATCATGCACTATTAAGTATCTAATTACATATATCTATAGTTCCATGATTAATATCATGCACATACTACTTGTTTTGTTCAATGATTTATCTATTTAATACATTATTTACAACACATATACAAGACTTGCAAGTTCCTTATCATGATTCATATAATAATTAAGTTCTATATTAAATTGCATGATGCAATGAAATATGCAAATTAAATGTTACATCTTTTTGGGAGTCTAATATAATTCAAATATGCTTCGATGAAGTTGAGGATGGCGTCGAGCTCTGCAACCCAATGGTCAGCTAGGGCAGTCATGCCCTAGATGTTTGGCAGTTGATTCCCTGTGTTTGCGTGGAGTGTGTAATAGAAAAAATGAAAAAGAGTGCGGCCGTGCTCTGGCTGTCAGATTGATAGAGCATGAGTGTGGAGGTAGCGACCTGGTGGGAGGCACAGCTGGGAGTTGAAGTTGTGTGGAGGGGATGGCACTGAGAGAGCAGAATAAACTTAAAGGAGCCATGAGTTATAAGGATGTTATTAGTGGTGATTCCCAGTGACAGGAGGCTAGATTGAAGGGGTTGTCTGAGACAAAACAGAATGCTGGCTTGCAGGACAATGGTACTGAGAGAGGGTCTAAAATTTCAAAAATTAATGAATGTTTGGAGAAGTGTGAGGAGAGACCTAAGCTGGTTATCCCTTTTGACATGATTGTTGAAGATGTGGAATACTATTCCAAACATTTTTTATACTGCAAGTTTTTGGGGTTGAAAGTTTCTCTACCTTTTCTGGAAAATTAGGCAAGAAGGGTTTGGGAGCCAGAGGGGGAGATGGAAGTAGTATTGCTAGCCAACAGCTTCTTTATGGTATCTTTTAATTGTCTTGCTGATAAAAACCAAGTCTTTGAGGGGGGACTATACTTCTATAACTAGGATGGTCTCTTTGTGAAGCCGTGGCAAGCAGGATTCAATCCCTCAGAGGAACTGCCTAATCGGGTCCCAGTTTTGGTTCAGTTCCCTCGAATACTGATTGAGTGTTGTAGGGAGGATGTTTTGCAAATGATAGCTGCAAAGCTTGGTAAACTAGTGGGGTCATCTTCACAAACATCAGGTAAGAGAATTATGTCCTTTGCTCGTATTTGTGTCGAAATTGACTTGAGTAGGCCTATACCAGATGTAATAGAAATAAGTGCAGGACCTTATTCTTAGGTTTAGCAGTTAGATTATGAAACTTTTCCCTTTAGATGTTGCCTATGTCATGAGTATGGACATTTAGCCAAAAGCTACCCAAAGGTGAAACTGGGAGGATAGCAAAACTCATCTTCACCTCGGGAGCAGATTGTAGTGTCTGAAGATAGGAGGAAGAAAGGGGAGTCAGGGGGTGATAAAACGGTGGATGGCTTTGTGCAGGTTAAGTCTAAGAGTAAAAACAGAAAACTCAAGGGGACATTTTAGGAATGGCAGGAGGAGGAAATGTTTAACTAATTTGAGATTCTGGAAGAATTGGGTACATAAATGGTTCATCCTGGTCTCCTTATTGATGATCAAGTAGGTGGGGATGTTGTAATGGATGGTACAACATCCTCTTCACTAGCAGAACCAATAGAGGAAACTCCCTTGCCCATGATTCTGGAGCAGCAGCGAGAGGGGCAATGTCTGGTTAAAGTGACTAGAGAGCCGAGCCAGCTCTTGGAGGATGATCAGCCCTCAACACAATAGTCGATGACAGAAGGAGAGAAGAGAGGTAAAGTGGCCCCTATTCTGGGAATTCTCTAGAAGGAAGGGAAAAAGGGATTAGTGGATAAGGGAGCCAAGGCAGGTAGGAGAAAGGATGTGGAGGTGATAAAGATGATTGGGGAGAATTTAGTGGAATCTGGGTCGGTCAAGACCCTGGATCAACATTTCTTGAATCCCATGAAATGATTATAATCTCGTGGAATGTGAGGGGCTTGAATAGCAGTCCCAAACAAAAGGCTATTCAAGAAATGGTTAGAAACAGTAGTCTAAATATCCTCTTTCTACAGGAGACCAAAGTTTTTGTGGAATTTATGTTGGGTATTGCACCTAAGCTTTGGAAGCAAGGTTTATGCCAGTGTATTGGAGCTCAGGGAATGGCTGGAGGATTAGCCTGTTTATGGAATACTCATAGAATTCAACTGGTAGCTTGGATTATTTTCAGATGTGTGATATCTATGGTTGCTTTATGCATTGATTCTAGAGAATATGTTCTTCTGACAAATGTATATGCACCAAATGACTTACAAGGTAAGAAAAAGGTGTGGGATAACTTGCAGGTGATTCGGAATATCCCTACCATCCTTGGATCATAGCTGGTGATTTCAATGTGATATTAGACATGTCAAAAAAAAGAGGAGGTAATACTAGAGTGGAGCCATCTTCTCTTCTGCTTAGGGACAAGATTGTGGAATTTAACTTGGTGGACATTAATCTAGGCAATGGTAGATTCACATGGAATAATAGGCATCTGGGAGAGGACTGTATTGTAGAGCGTATTGACAGATTTCTGACCTCCTGCTATTGGGTGGGCAGCCGGTGGACTCTGAACTTTGAGATTTTAGACTGGCAGGGGTCGGATCATTGGCCAATACAATTGACCATCTCCTCGGCACAATGGCATCAGAAACCTCATTTTAAATTTCAGCTTATGTGGCTGCGTGACCAGGGGTTGTTTAATTTAGTTGCTGATTGGTGGAAGGAGGGGTGCCCAATGCATGGTAAGGCAATGTATGTTTTTTCTAAACTCCTTCAATATGTGAGATACAAGCTCTAGAGATGGAATAGGTAGACTTTTAGAAACTTATTTTAGGAGAAGAAGAAGGTGCAATAGGCACTGAATGATATTACAAGGAGGATCAAAGAAGAGGGGTTGTCCAAGACTCTACTGGAGGAAGAGGAGAAGGTTGCCCAAGAGCTGGAGGAATGGGAGCTGAGAGAAGAAATTTTTTGGAAACAAAAGGCAAGGATCAATTGGTTATGGGAGGGGGATAGGAACACGGCCTTCTTCTTTAATTTGGTTAAATCCAGGCAGCATGGTAATGTTATCACTACTCTGAGCACAAAAAGGGGGGAGAGGATTTTCTTTATCGAGAACATGTGTAGAGAGGTGAAACAGTATTTCAGCTCTCTCTTCCATGATGATGGGCAAAGGGATGAGGCAGTGGAGGATATGATTTTATTTGGCATTCCTTCTATTGTCATGCTAGACATGAAGACATAGTTGATGAAGCCTATAACTTTGGAGGAATTGAAAAAAATGGTTTTTATGATGAAGACTGGGAAAGCTCCTGGACCGGATGGTTTCCCGATTGAGTTTTATCAGGAGTTTTGAGAGATAATCAAAGATGATTTATTAGCTGTTATCCAAGAATCCTGGGAGAATAAGCAAATGTTGTAGGCCTTAAACTCCACTTTTTTGGTACTTATCCCCAAGGAAGAAGGGGCTGATTGCTTCAGTAAGTTCCATCCCATCTCCCTGTGTAACATGATTTATAAAATTATATTAAAATTGATTGCAAAAAGGTTAAAGGTCTATTTGAAAGGGCTGATTTCAGAAGAGCAAAGTGGCTTCGTGGAGGGCCGGCAAATTTTGGATGGAATTGTTATGGCTACGGAAGCCATCCATTCTATGACCAAATCTAAGGAAAAGGCCATGTTTATTAAGTTAGATATGTCAAAGGCTTATGATAGGTTTTGCTGGTCTTTTCTTCGGAGGAGTCTGGAGGCATTTGGCTTTGAGGAAGGATGGATCAAGTGGGTGATGAGCTATATTACTACTACTCATTCTCAGTTTTGGTGAATAGTGAGCATTCGGACCTCTTTAGGGCTACTCAGGGAATGCGGCAGGGAGATCCTCTTTCCCCCTACTTGTTCCTTTTATTAGCTGAGGGGCTGGGGAGGCATATGCAAGATCTTACCAGGGGGATGTGATACATGGTTGGAGATGGGGAGGGGATCTTCTGGTTCTTTCTCATCTATAGTTTATTGATGATGTTGATATGATGGGCTTGGCCACGCTGCAAGAAGCCAATAATATCCGCAAGTGCCTGGATGACTACCTGGCAGCTTCAGGTCAGATGATCAATGAGGGGAATCATCCATTCTTTTCTTCAACATGTCGATGGCTATTCAGTGGCAAATTGGGGACATCCTTTAGTTTCAAGTTGGAAACCTTTCAGCTTTGTACCTAGGGATCCCCATTTCTTCAAGGCAGTTGGGTAATGAGTCATGGCAAGGGATTTGAACAAATTTAGAACCATGGTTAATCATTGAATGCATATATGGATGTCTTTTACTGGTCGGGTTTAGCTAATCCAAGCTATGGTTCAAGCCCTTCCCATCTACAGATGTATGCTTCAGGTTGCACCTATCAGCTTTGTTAAAGAGCTTGACACCATGGCCAAATAGTTTTTGTGGGCCGGTAATTTGTCTATGACTAAGTGGAGATTAATTTGATGGGATGTTGTCTGTACCTCAAAGAAGTTTAGAGGCCTGGGGCTTAGACAGTCAACGCTGGTGAGCACGGCTATGGAAACTAAGCCATATTGGAGATGGTGTAATGAGCAGAGCAGGACATGGGCCAAGATTCTGACCCATAAGTATTCTCCTGGCATCTCACAGGAGGATCTTCCTAGGTGTGGCTTATTTGGGAGGGGATCGGTGATTTGGGATACACTCAAGAAGGGAGCTGCCCTGATTAAGTGTGGCTTGTTTTGGATTTGTTAGAATGGGAGGAGGGAGAAATTTTGGGATGACTCTTGGGATGGCAATGCCCTTATAACTTCCCAATATCAGAATTTGACCGTTCTGGCTCAGAGATTCAAGGAGGCCAGCTGGAACAACGTTGCTAATTTCAAAGTGTACACTCTCTAGGACCGGTTGTCAGTAGCAAAATGGAAGGATAGAGAGGATTGTTCGATCACTGATATGGATGCAAAATGCACTGAATTGGCTTCTATTCTAGCTGGGCATAATTGTAGTACCTTGGATGGTGAGGATGAGTTAGCTTGGTTCCCGAATCCCATAGGTAAATATACTATCTCTTCTTGTTACCAGGTGTTAATTGAAGAAAATTTAGCTGTGGAGGGGGAGGTTCCATGGTGGCGCAGTGTGTGGAACAGCTTTGGATGGCCGAAGTACAATTAATTTACATGGGCACTGGCATGGAACCGTTGCCTGATGTGGGAGAACATTAGGAAGCATGGTTTTGCTGGTCCATCGAAATGTGTTCTATGTGGAGAAGAGGAAGAGAATACTACTCACCTATTTTTCTGTCGCCAGTATACCAGCCAATTGTGGCATGCTTGGTGGGACATTTGGTGCATCGAGTGTGTTCACACTTCCTCTCTGGTGGAGTTCTGGACGAAGCAGGGGAGGCCTACCTCTATTTTGCTTTTTTTGCTAGATTCCTGGTATGTAGGCCCAATTTTCTTACTCTGGCAGGTATGGCTAGAGAGAAATCGAAGGGTTTTTGCTGAGGTTACGCTGGGTGTGCAGCAGGTGTGGAACCAAATTTTAAGAATGATTCAAGAAACTATAATGGCCAAAAGTGAGATTGTTCTTCCCATGAAGAAGGAGGATGCTGAGGTGGTCAGTAGGATGGGTTTGAAGGAGGTTGTGCCAACTTTGGCCTATATGAGAAGAGGTGCTGGAGGTAAGAACAGTATTCAGAGGGATGGTAGATGGATGCCTCCCTAGGAGAACTTCTTAAAAATTAATACAGATGGTTCCTCGAGGGGCAATCCAGGTCTGGTTGGAATTGGAGGCATTGAACATGATGCTTCAAGGATGGTTGTTTTCCTTTTCTCAGCCTATATGGGAGAGCAGATGGTAAATAGGATGGAGGGCTGGGCGATTTTATATGCCCTGAGGAAGGCTTATGAGCTTGGATGGCACAGAGTGATTTGTGAGGTAGACTCACAAATTCTAATTGACATGATTGTGGAGAGGAGATTAACGGATGTTAGTTGGCACCTTTTTGTGGTTGTTCAGCAGGTGATTCAGATTTGCTCTCTTATGGAGTTAGTGAGTTTTGTCCACATTCTAAGAGAGCGGAATGGGGTAGTGGATTGTTTGGCTAAGTGGGCCTCCAAAGGGATGGCTGGCCGTGTTGTGGAGTTGTGGGAGCAGTTACCTGAGGAGATTAGATAGAGACTGGATAGAATTTTAAGTGCAGACAGGAGTGGCACGGGAATGTGATGGTTTGTGCTTATTGTAGCTAGTTTTCTTGGTTTTGTTTGGGCGTTGGCCTTTGCTGGTTTTGTATCTTGATTTTCTATGATTAATAAAGTTTTTACCCCTTCTTTTTAAATATATATATATATATATATATATATATATATATATATATATATATATATAATTCAAATATTCACATGGCATTACTTGATTACGTCCTTAAAAAATGCTCGCTTTACATATTGAGACAAGTGATTTTTAGGCAACTTCCCTCATCTTAAAATGAGGGCATATAGTGGGATTATTTCCAAGTTTTCACAAGTAATAAATTTCATATTTAAAAATTTAAAATATGAAAAATCAGAATTTTCAAATTTTGGGGCATTTAGTTGCTTATGAACTTCATTCATATATGTACTCGAGCAAAAAAACACTTGTGAAAATATGATACAAGTTTTCAAATAGTTTTCAAAAATATCAAATCATCACTCTATACAATATAGGGGCATGATATGTATTCATGTCAAAGTTACTACAAAAAATTAAAATTTTATCTTTTTAAAGTATAAAAGATTCGAGAATTTATAGGTTAAATTTAGATTTGTATGCACCAATGTGATTCATATTTTAAAAGTGCACCATGTTTGAGTGTAGTGATGATCTACATATTTTTATACACATCTCCATTTCACCATCTCCACATTCATAAACAAAGGTACATGCACATCTCTATGGAAAATACAAAGTGTGGACACACACTTAGGCATCATATTTCCTTCACTTGAGTAATTTATGAATCACTAGATTAAAGTTAAGTGGGGGAATGTAGAAACTTTAATATAATAAATAAGTGTTTTCCAATGTTTTTCCTTCACATCTTTACTTTTCTTGGTTAATTTCTTATTTTGATAACCTAGAATCTCTAATGAAGCCTCCAAATTTTCACAATTCCTATGCATATCTCCAATAATTTCCTATTCTATCCCTATTTAGCATGCACTTCATTTTAACTTATATTTTAGAATCCTCTATCACTTTTATAAAAGAGTGAGTTATTAGACAAAGGCACATTATTTCATTGTCATAAAGTGCACCTTTATTCATAATACTCTAACGTATATCTTTTTAAAATGACATGCTTCATAAGGGATTTATGTAAAAACCAATATGTCAGTTATTGAAAAAATTTGAAATATTTGTCTATAAAATGATATTAAGGATCACACTTGATACCCCCATCTAATCTATCTATCACTCTCTTACAAAGGTAATTTAAAAAAAGTATCTACTTATTTAGCAAAAAGCCCCACTGTAATTTATTTGTAGTACCACAATCATTAGCCAAGTTAACATTGTTTTCTTACATATTGAGAATATCATTTGTCAAGTATTACAATCAAATTTTCTAGGTCCATTAATATGATTTTACCTATAGGTATAACTACATTGGTTTGAGGTACACTTGGACTATATATGCAACACTCAATCAATAAGGGGTTTTATAAGGATAGCTTAGCCATATCCCACTTCCACATTTTTACCCCCTTTTGTATTTGATATTATTTTGTGTACTTGTGTAGGATATGGTATTTATTTTTTATGTCATTTGTGAATCCAAATATACTCTACACAAAATAAAATAGTATATAGATAGGGTTAAACAAGCCCAAATTTTTAGATCTAATGTATAGCCCATATAGGCAAAGTTATAGTATTAGAAAATGATGCACTATGATCTTATTTATATTATGAATCATTATCTATGTATATATTATATTTCTATTTTTAAATTAATTTTATACTTATAGGTTTTTTTAGTTAGTTTTATATAGTCACAATCAGTGAATGAATAACATAGTTTGAAATAAATTAGTTTGCAAGAACATCTCTCTAACCCTTACCCTAGTTTACATTTTTAGAAATTTAAAACTTCTATAAATTTTTTAGATCTCTATATTTAATATATTATGAATTAATTAAGTTATTATATTATAATTCAATAGTTTACATTTCAATTAGAGTTAATTGTTTGATCAAAATAATTATAGTGTAAACATATGATTGTTACAACCAATAAAAAATTTCCAAAAAAACTCATACAACCCATTAACTACTTATTACCTTTAAAAAATATCCAAGTAATGATTTCTTGTAAGGTCCACACCCTAATCATGAAAAAATAAATTTAATTAAATTCTATGATTGTTGCATGGGTTGCCTATCCCAAATTGGATGGGGATTTTCCATGGCTTCATCGGCCTCCTTCCTCAAATTATAGATGTCAAATGATTTAATTTTGACCTTAAAACCCTAAATTTCATCTAACCCTTCATTAATGTGAGTTGAGTTTAGACAGAAATAGACTTCCGCTTTAGAAGTAAAAAATTCTTGTTATTTTAATGTTTTATCTAATCCAAGTCATTAAGTGGTAAATGATGAAAAGAAAATGTTCTCCCATCCAAATTTAAGGATTAAAAAAATCACATGGGAGATGGTACCTCCTTTCTAGATTATCCTATGGTTTCAACCATCCATGTGGCTTAGCCATTGAAAATCAAAATAAATAATATATAATCAAACAAGAATATTTTTGGGATAACTATGTTTCCTTTTTTTTATCTCAATGTTTCGGATCACTACCCATGATCCTTTCTCAAGAAAAACAAGACTTAATTAATATATAATTAATTAAAGGAAACTTAACTTTCTTACCACTGCCTATTTATATTAAAGGTGTAATGCCTTATTTTTTTAAGTAGTATTGAAATTCTATAAAAACAAAAAAAACAAAATTTTACCCTTAAGGTATTTTATAAGATAAATCAAGTTTTTTAGATTTTGTCAAAACCTCATAATTACATAAGTGATAAATCCTTTAAAGGTGAAATTGACATCAATAACTACACTAAGGGTTGAATGCATGTGCCCCCCCATGGGTGTCGATTATAATTAGATATAAATAATTTCATTTATTTTCATATGTTGGTAATTTTCAAGCCTTTGGCTATCCACATTATCAATAGAATGATTATTATATCTCCCAATAAGGAAGCAAGCTCAAGCAAAGTTAAAATCAATCAAGAAATATAAATAAATGCTCACATATTAATTTTAAAAATAATATATGTATCTGTGAGGAATGTTATGTCTATTTGGGTAGAATCCAACTTTATTCCCCTAATCCTATAGGCAATGCATATACAAAATTCCATTAGCAATTTTTGAAATCTATGAAAACATTATAGTAGTTTTGAATATAATATTGATCATAAGATAAACATAATGAAAATATAGATTTAAAAATCATAATCCATGTATAATATAATAAATTTAAAAGTGTAAAATAGATTATTATTAATTAATTAATAGTAAAGTATCATTCCCACCATAACAAACCATAATCCAAATGCTTAACAGTTAACAAATTCTTCAATTTTGATAGTCAAAATCATGAACCATATTTAGGGATATGACATACTTCACCATAAAAATATCACTAATCCAATGGTTCACTCAAATAGGTGAGGTAATTTGTACACATGAGGTTATCATTCTCCCACATAAAATTCTCTTACTCATTTGATCCCCCAAGATCAGTAATTTATGGGTATTTAAATGTAGTCCCAACATTAATGTAGTATTTTCCCATAATCCTTCTAATTTTTAGAAAGAATACATCAGTCATCCCTTTATGAATTCCAAAATATTATATTAACCTCTATTTAAATAATCTCAAAGATGATACAAAGGATATTATATAAATTACTACATAAATGACTATAGAATTAGGCATTCCTAAACAATCAAGATGAAAATACATCCACAAGTGGAAGGAAGATATAAAATCATAAACAAATCTTATGTCTTCAAGTAAACTTTTTCTCCCATTTATTTATCTTATTTTTTCATCTAAGTGTTAGTGTAATAACCCACACCAACCCCACTAGATACAATAGAATCCATTTAGGGCATGTACATGAAACCATTTGGTTTTTTGTATGCACTCTAAAGGTTGTGTTAGCCAAGGAATGCATACACTAACTTCTCACATCTATGAATGTGCCATGTGGATAGGTATCATGGTTATTTTTGGTTAGTGATTATCCTACATGATTGTTACAAAGTTATTCTATTTTCAACTGGGATCAGGGACATGAAATATTTAACAATAAAATATAGATTGACATAACTAGATGCCAAGTATAGACTTCATAGCTGTAACAATATAGTTTTCAAGATTATAAATTCCTTAGGATTTTATTAGAATGGGTTAGATAGTCTTAGATAGTTTTGGACATTATTAAGTAATATTGTATTTAGGCATTTTGCATAAATCCTTGGATTTCTAAAATGAAAGTGTAATTAGTTTCATGATTTGAAGATTGTAAGTTGAGTTAGTATTTGATGGTCAATATAAAAGTTTTGTACTTCATATGTGAGATATATAATTTGGGTAATTATATATTTTATAATAATATCTCTTATTTAATGGGTTGTGTCTTCTAATTGATATTATCAATGCTTTTTGAAGTTGGGTGATATTGTATAATAATCTCATGAATTGATAATATTTAGATGTAACCATCTACAAACTATTTTCATCTGTTTGGAATCTTATTATATTAATAAATATAAAAAGGTCTTTTCTCTAAAATTTTGTTAATTATGTCTTCATATTTGAGTTTGCCATTAAATATTTGTCAAAGTAGATATTCATAGGATTTCTCTAGATTGGAAAAACCTCTACAATCCTAGGATAAAATTTAAATACCGAGTAATGATTTTCCTTTCCTATAAACTCTCCCTTAAATCATATGATTTATCCCTATAATTAACATGTTTGGGTGAACACAAGAAAATCTAATAATAATGGTATGATGAATCTATAACTCACTATTGAGGATATGCTAAGGCATTTTCCTAGTCAAAGAGATGTGGAACACTAGATAAATCAAAAAATATTTGAGTTTGTGTAAAAGGAAGCTTAGAGAATAGAGTGTTATAAATAATATATTATGAAAGAACACATATGGTAAATTTTATGAGATATTATTTTGTAAATTACTTGGATTGCTATATGAATAGTTGGCATGTCTAAAACATCATTATTTTATATCTCATGCAACTATTTATATTATGTGTTCTAAAGAGAAGATTGAGAAGTTTTAGGCCTTAGAAACCAGTTAGACTCATGTGATAGATCATTGGTTGGATTAGACCATTGATGAGTATATCACAGAGTTTGTAGTATAAGTCTACATAGCATTTGAAATGAAAAAAAGATATGTTTATGATAGGGATAATAGTAAAATTCTTACATCAACTTCCTATTTTTTTAAGATGTTAGATGTAGATAAAGGAATGATACCTATTCATTTACATATGGATTAGTCACTTCAGGCATTATGGGGGTGTGTGAAAGATAAGGGAAAATAAATAAAAGATGAAAAGATAGAGCTTGAACCTAATTCTATCATGGAAAATCTAGAGGAAAAAGTCTAGAAAAAGACTCTAGCATTAGAAAGAGAGTTGAAAAAATAGAGGGGATGGAATAAATATATGTGTTTCAAGAAGTTATGAATATAAGGATTAGTAGTACTATTGATGATTTGGATGAAAGGTGATGACAAGGAGAAGGGTGCAATGAAGAGAAATAAAGTGAGGATCCCAATCTAAGTAAAGATAGAGTACAAGGAAGTGATGAGGATTTAACATGGATGAAAGAAGGTATTAGTATATAAGTAAAACAAATGGTTAAAATTTCATAATTTATAGGAAGGCTATTCCATAAAGAAAATCAAAGAATACTTTATAGTTGTAGATATAGTATAGGCTCAAGTTTCAATAGATACATCTTTGGAGGTAAGGATCATTTCCCAATAAAGCGCACATCCCCTGAGCCCATTTTTTTCAAATCATAGTAATTAGTATACAAATTTAGATGATGAAACTTTGTGAGGACAAATTTTAGAAGAAGTTCATAAAAAACCCCTATAAGTACAAAATTTTGCATATCATGAAGTTGTACAAATTTTCTAAGACCAATAGAAGAACATAACAACATTGATTTATACAGAGACACATCCTTTAATTTTTGCATAAGATAAGTATTTTATTACACAACTTAAAATATTATAATAATAAGGAGACAATGGATATATATCTATAACTACCACATTCACATAATTAGAGGACACATCATAACCAGTACTAGATTAAGAGGCACCCCAAATTACATAGAAGTACCCAAAGCTGCAACCATACCTAATGTCAGTTTAAATAAAATCAACTATGATACCTAAAATAAACTCTACTATGGTAGCTCAATTGGGAGGACTAAACAACCTAGATATCTATGATGAGTCTACAGACTTGGAGTAGTACCTACTCACCTACACTATTAAATGGCAAGCTAAAGGAATCACTGATTAAGTAGTGATGAATTACAATTTGATTAGAGAACTAGCTAGTAGAGCATTAAAATTTATATTATATAAATTTATTGACCAAGCTACATTATAATAAGAAAAAAAATGTTGATAACATAATTTAAAGTCCAAAAATACTCTAGTTAGACCGTACAAGATCTCAAAGAAATTAAGAAATAAGTCAAAGAGACTATTTTCGAGTATGATCATAAATTTTAAAATTTAATGAACAAAGTTGAGTTTTTTATGGTAGACAAGATAAAGGTTGCTTTATTTGTACAGGGACTATAACTAAGGATAAGGTTTTATGTTATGAAAACTTAGTTTGCTAACAAACCAAAAATAAGAATAACTACAATTTGAGTAGAAAAAATTGAATATTATGGGGAAAATTTGGATCTTAGTTTGAAGATAGATAACACCTTATAAATCCTCATAAAAAATTATAACAATAACAAGAAGTAGTATAAAGACCTCGATTAGATCTTTAGTGTAGAGAGTGTGGCAAATAAGGGTACCATAAGAATGAGTGCCTAAGAATAAAAATTGAGTTCTATGATATCTATTCCATAGTATGACATGTGAATCTCAATGTCATATACTAAAATAGTATGTAAGGAACCCATATAATTTGTACTACATCGCTAAAGGTAATAATCATGATGAGAAGAATTGTCAAGCACTACAAGAACTGAGAGATGTTACCAAAAAAATCTTTGTAGTAGTTAAACAAAAAGCTAATATGGCATCATAGGCTATCATCATACCTAAATAGAACATATATAGAACCAATACCCTTATTATACCTTGGCCACTGATAGTACCAACATACTAATCTACAAATTCACCTAGTTGGAATCCACTTGTTCAGAATTGGATAGCCCCTATGGAGACTTTAAATTCATGGAATTATGTAGTCCCATATCCAATGAATTCTAACTAATCCCTACAACAAACTTAGGCTTACTATGTTGGATATGAGGGAAACCAAAAAATGCAAGGGTGGAACCCTTACTAAAATTCTATGAACTATGGATCATAATAGTTTGGTAACTAGGGGTTCTAACCAAATAGAGGAGGATATCATGGTGGAATAAGGGGAATTTATCAAGGGGGAACATAAAGAGGTATAATAAATGTATTTTGACCCAAAATTAAATGTTATTTATGTAGTGAATTTAACCATGTACAAAGGAATTACCTTATGAATTTACAATGTCAATACTACTATGCCTATTGTAGGATTTTGAACAACATGATACTGAGGACTATTCAGTGTTGTAAAAATAGCATGAGGATAAGGCTATATGAAATGTAAATATGGAAATTTAATATCCCTAAGAGGATGCATTCTTATAAGATGTCACTCATTGGTAACATGTAGAGTAAGGATTAACCTGTTTTGAATTATCATAGGACCACATGATCAAATAAGAAAAACTAGACAAGTATCTAGAGCCTACCATGGATAAAGGGTTGATGTAAGAAGTAACATTGATTATTAAAACAATTCAACAAAAAGAGACCACTAAAGATGATGTTGCATCCAAAAATTCAAAAACATTTTTATAGATAGTATGCATCATTCGACAATATGGTGGTGTCACCACCTTGACAGATTTGATGAATATCCTTAGTACACTATAGAATAAGGACATATAATAAAACATCACCAATTTGATCCATAATATACTATAGTGTGCATATAAGGACCAACAATGAGTGGATCATATGATATGGTATTAAAAACCAAAAAATTGGTTTATGTTGATTCAAGGATGGACATTGAAATCTTAGGGTATAACATACCCAATGTACTATTTTATTAGTGTATCACTATCAATATGATCCCTTGGTCCATATGGGTTATTATTGGTTGACTTGGACTAAGCTACAACCAAGTTACACTAAGTATTGTTAATTATGGGTACATTAAACCAATTGGTCAATTAAAGGACATGGAGAGCAAAGTCATAGAAATGAGCTTGTGTGGTGACTTTGAAGTCATATATATGAAGACATATGAGATGTATTATCTTGTGCTCATGAGAAAAAATGGACCTATGATGGTCAAATGACCATTAATATAGTAAAAAACTAGTTAAAAGCTCATTAAGGAGACAAGATTATAGTGATTCCTTTATATAAGGATGGACAAAAATCATATTGTATTCCTAGAGATCTAGATTCTCCCTATGTCTATGGTAAGAACAATTAGATGAAGGTGAATGTTGAAGATAGATTAATGACCTTGTGAGCCATTAAAAGTGATTTCCTCTATAATTTCAAAATCCTACCTAAGGTAAAATTATACTTAAATTAGCTACCTCTCAATGATATGTTACCACATGTGGATATTCCACCATTATTGATAGATGATGTACATTCTATGTCCATATGGTCACCAAATAAGTCTGAAAGAGATTTTTTATATCAGGCTTGTCAAATGGATAAAGATTACATAGAACCAAAAAGAGAAGGTGTTCTACCTTGGGATAGGTATTATTTTATAATTATAGATTTTGACCCTCATACTATCAATTGGATGAAGGGTGACCATGAGGTCCAACCTATATGCATGTTTTTTACAACTAAACACCCACTACCACATCATTTTTCCATTAAGGATGTTAGTCAATCTATACTAAAATTCTAATAATATGTGCCTAAAATCAAATAGAGAGCTAGTGATCTAGCACATGCATTGAATGAGATTACTAAAAATTGGTGGTTTGTACATAAATAGGCACCTATGAAATGGTATGAAGCTTGAAAAATCCTTCTAGATTGGCTCTAATTACCAGGAGTAAAGGACTAGTCAATATTTCATGAAGGAGATTACCCTAAGATTCATATTTACTGATGTGTTGAGGTCTAAAATATAGAGGTTGTCACTCTAAATTATTAGTTACATATTTTACATTACACTTTGGGTACCATAAACAAGAAACACGATGTTGGTCACAAATTCAAAGTGATTTCATTTAAACCTTTATTTTCAAAGATGACAACCCTCCAACATAAAAGGCATTGTAGAATCTAAAGGTTTTTCTATACCATGGGAATATTTAAGACTTAGATGGATTAACTAATTCATCATACTCTCATAACGTAGCCTATCATTTGAATCAAGCTCTTCAAACATATAAGTTAGAGAAAGATGAGGTAAACATCTATGTTCAACCATGTCATAGAATACAAGATGAAGATGAGTGGACAAAAAATCAACCAAGGAGGATGATATGGATCTCATATAATTATTCAAACCATAATGGGAAGTTGAGACACTTACAAGTCTTGTCATAGAATCATTTGAAGAAGAAATGTTGCGACATGTTAACATTACAAAATGGGAAGCTAAATGGCTACTGCATGATTCCATTCCTAAAGAAAGATGAAATATTTACCATGAACCTTTGAAGAAGCACATTGAGAACATTGGGACCAAGGAGATTCCAAAATTAGTACATATTGGTGATTATTGGTCACAAGAAGACATATCTAAAGTACTACAAATTTTGTAGGATTATTAAGATGTCTTCTCAACCAATTTCACTAAATTCAAGGGTGTAGACCCATCTCTGAGAGAGATGTGCATTGAACTGAAGGAGTGCACATAAATGATTAAGAAAATACCATACCATTTAAACCAAAACATGAAGCTAAAGGTCAAAGATAAATTGGAGTATATGAAAGAGGATGGAATTATTTTTCCTATGGATAAATCCAACCAGGTGATTCCTATAGTGTTCCAAACAAATAAGATTAGTGAGACAAGATTTTTGGAGACTACCAAATTTTAAATGAGGCTTGCATTAATGACCCTTTGCCTATCTCATTTACAAATAAAGTTTTATAAGTAGTCACAAACTATGAGGAATATTCCTTTACTAACAATTTTATTAGGTACCATTATATTTTAATCATTGAAGAAGATAGAGACAAAATGACCTTTGCAATACAATGGGGTTCTTTTTCATATAAGGTAATGTAGTTTAAACTGAGAAACTACACATGTAGTTTTCTTAAGGGTTATTGTAGCTATGTTTAAGGATTTCATCCATGATTTATTAGAAGTATATTTGGATTATTGTGTATACTTTTCATTATTTTGGAATTATTTTTCCAAACTAATATTGATGTTAGAGAGATGCATAACACTATGTATAACTCTTAATTTTAAAAAAAATGTTTTTTTTTACACTCTTTGGGCTTTTATTTGGTCATGTAGTCTATAACAAAGATATATTAGTGGATCCATCCAATATTAAATTAACTATGGGAATACCACCACCCATAAGTATGACAAAGGTGTGATCCTTCCTTGGACATATAGTCTACTATATAAATTTTATTAATGGGTATGCTTCAGTATCTTCCCCTTTAGATAAAATATTAAGGAAGGATATATGGTTCATCTAGATAGATGGCATCTAGGAAAAATTCATTGATTTAAATTAGAGATAAGTATCTATACCAATATTAATTTTTCTATATTGGATTAAGTCTTACCATGTACATGTGGATGCATTAGGGATCACAATTGGTGCTATGTTGGTGTAGCTAGGAGAGGGTGGCTTGGATCACCCAATTCATTTTATATTTTAAAAATGTTTGTGGATAAAAAAAATTACATTAATAATAAGCACGAATCCCTTATGATAGTATTCACACTGCAATTTTTTTTCCATTACTTACTGTTACACCATTTGAGTTGTTTACCAATCATTAAGCCCTGCAATACCTACTAAATAAACCTCTCTTGGGAGGTCATATTTATTGATGGTTAATTATTTTTTAGGATTTTAAATTTTTAATTAATGTCAAACTTGGTTGAGAGAACATTGGACTAGACCATTCGATTTAGATACAAAATGGAGAAGAGCTAGAGGAAATTCTTGATGAATCCCCTAATGCACATTTATTTCAAGTGTTTCAAATTCTTAAATAATTAAATAAGATCACATAGTTTATATAATAGGGGAATTTTCTATAACACTAAATAGAGTGAAAAAAGAAGCAATTGATTATTAAGGCTCTTCCTTTTAGTATCATCAAAGGATTTTTATCATGAACAACCTCAAATAATTGAAGAAGTACATCAAGGTATCGTTAGAGGTCACTTCATTAGGGATGCATAGCAAGAAAATTTATTCAAAATGGCCTATTTTGACCTTATTTATTTAATGATGCATACCAAATTGGATGGTAATGTGATGTATTTAAAAGGATGGGAAATCCAAACCATTAGGATGAAATACCACTCCATGCAATGCTTATATATTATCCCTTTTAACAATAGGGGATTCAATTTTTTAGACATATAAATACAACTAGTAAATTTAGTCATGCATGTTATATAATTATTATGGCATACTATTTCACTAATTGGGTCGAAGATATTACAACAATTAGTTGTAGTGGAAAGGACAAAACAAAGTTCTTATATGAGAATATGATCACCAAGTTTAGGTGTCCAATCAATATGGTAAGAAATAGAGGTAGACACATTCTAAATAAAACCATATAAACACTTAATAAGGAATTATTAATATCATACCATAAAATTACAAATTATCACCATCAGGTGAATGATCAAGCAAAGGTTACAAGAAAAGTCTTAGGTAAGACGATTATAAAGCCTATGATGTTTAGTGTAATGACTAGAAGGATAAAATTCATGTCATCTTATGGGAATATCACATACATTGAAAAAATTCATTAGGGTTTACCCCTTTTCAACTGGTTTATGGTCTAGAAGTATTAATACCCTTAGAGTATGTTGTACCTAGCTTGTAGATCACAATCATTATGCGTATGGGAAACTAGGAATCTTTAGGGAGTAGAATAATAAACCTAAATAGAATATATGAAGACTACCATAGAGTAGCTTGGATGTAAGAGGTATATAAGTTTAGGCAAAATTTATAGAAGGATAAGAATCTACACATTAAATAATTTAAGATAGATCAGCCCATCCTATTATATGATAGATGGTTTTGAGTTTTTCTAGGAAAATTAAGCATCCATTGGATGGGACTATAAATTATTCATACATTAGTATAGCTATAAATTTAGTATTGAAAGATTTATAAGGGACCATTTTTCATGACAATGTGAATGTTAGTAGGCTCAAACCCTATCACCAATAAGTTATACACTTAGGAAGGAACATGTGCTCATTCTTACTAGTTTAGCATAGGATTCATTTTTTATGCTATGTGGATTAAGTTTGGTATTTGTTATGTTTTTTGTGTAGTTTAACATTTTGTGTACACAAACTATCTCCATTAACCCTCAAGAGGGAGGTAGTGTGCATAAGGGGAGGAAAGTATCTATACCATGATTAAAATGGGTAGTAAAGAAAGATAATTAAGACTAGGAAAGCTCTGTATGACATAAATCTTGATGACAAATAATGTCTAAAAGATGGGTGTTAATACCCAAGCATGTGAGATAGGTAGTATTGACTCAAAATCATTATTTTGATCCACATTAGAAAATGGAATAATAAAATCACAAATTTAGTGGGTCACATTATTCTACCTAACTTCTATAAAAAGATGCCACATCGACAAAAAGTGTGCCAACTAATCAATTCTAATATTTGGTTACTATTTTTTTTCAAAATAATATCTTGAGATAATTTTGGCACATTTAAATATCAAAAATAAAACTGTGTATGTGCCACCTATATATATATAGGATGGATTACACCATCATTTCTTGAGGACTCCCCAAGCTTTGGGTACTAAAAGGGACTATGTCAAGGGAAATGATGCATGGATCCATTGTGATTTCCTCTTTGTCACAGTCTGATGAAAACCTCATGGATACTAAATAAGTGGTTTTGGATGCACAAATACTAAAAGAGAAGTAGGTTTCCCAAGATGAAGCACAATGAGTTGTTGATTATAGAAGAAGGAAAAAAATAAGCAGTAGAAGGAGGTGGAAAAACAAAAGGATTTGGAGGCACATCAACCTATGTAGACTGAGGTGATCCTCCAAGAAGTGGAGTCAAAACACATGGTTGAGATGCTCATTGAGGCTAAGTAAGTTCACAAAATAGACATTATTATTGAGTTTACAAGGATGTAGGTTGTTAAAAATTCCAAACAAAAACTTGTAAATGGAGGTGGCACCTATACTACCATAAGCTCTAAATCAATGCACTCAGGTGATGAAAAATATGGATATGCAACACCCATATGATCTATGCTTCTCACTCCATTGTCTCAATTGATATATGTAAATACCACTACAATATTCATGTTACCTAAGGTTTCCCAACTTTTCTATCATAGGTTAACGTTGAATAGATCGATCCTCCACAACTACCATTTATGATTCCACCTTCCACCTCTTTTACTTCTCTATCCATCCCAACCCTAGGTTAGGCCTCACAAAAACCTAATTCTATTGTGCCATCTATATTCCAGCACTTATCCCTCATGGATGCACCTTTTGCTCCTTCCCATTGTACTATTTTTTCATTTCCCCTCACTCTAATGTATCACCTTCCTACCATAATCTCCACTATTATCTCCTTTATGCCTCCACCCACCATGGAAGCATCTCTAAATGTTTTTGAACTTTCCTTAGGTAAGTAGTTGGAAGGTAATTCCTCTTTTTATGATCCCATTGTGCAAAACATTACTTCATTATATAATAGGGTTTCTTAATTGTAGTAAGATCAGTCTGACCTATAGTGTGTCCTCAAAAATAATGTTAATTTTATTAACTCCTGACTAGCCTTCATTCTTAATTTGTGGGCCCTATTTTTATATTACATTACATGAAAATTCCAAAGCTGGTGGCCCAACTTATGTAGGATTGGATGAGCATAAAACAAATTAACCATCTTAAATTGGAGGGTTAGGATATCAAGGAGTTGAATGAGCTATGTTAACTCCTATAGATTTTTCAAGATGACATCACTACTATAATTGGCCAAGCCACAACTATGGCCCATGGGTTGATCGATTGGAAATCTCAAATGGATGCGGTATATAATGATGTGTTCCTTTAATTTGCCACTATTATTTCTTATAAAGACACCATACATATTCCCATTATTACTTATTATAGGTTTGTGTCTAAATTTCAAGTTTTTTTGCAAGCTCAAGACTCATTTATGCACCATTTGTAGTCTTGTTAGACTCAGATGCTACACAACAACTTTTATAGGGTCAAAGCACAATGTAATGTTTAAAAATCTCACTCATTTACATGTGGACATCTCTATAAAAATGATTGCTACCAAAGCCACTCTCTCTTCTACTATAGATAGTGATGTTTCAAAAAAAAAAATTACACTTAGATTCATTTATAAGATCTCCTGCATAGCATTAAGGAATATTTGATTGATTGGTAGAATTATAATATGGATGTGGTTGAATTTGATAGTACCATAATGCCACTCATTGATTTCCCTACCATTATTTCTCCCAGTCAACTCCAATAATGACTGTGTCAGGTGAAGATTACTACCTTGAGTTTTTTTTAGAGTTATCCATCCACTTTACAACTACCAACTGTAGATATGGATTACAAAGATGATTAGTCAAGCATTAGTCAAGAAAATCAAGAAAAATGCATAAAGAGATAATAAGTTAGGCCAACCTATTAAATGGGGTTTTTCTAATGATAATAAGAATTACATGAAATAAATAAAATAACCTTTACCTTCCCAAGTGACTTCATCATCCAAGAGTGGATCCAAGTGTATTTTTCCCCTTGATCTAGAGCTCTAGTCTCTGTCAACAATGGCTTCTTTTCTCCTCCATTACCCCAAGAAATCTGTGTAAAACCTAGGCTCATGATAGAAACTATCTAATTTGCATATCAAATTAAGTGAATCCAAATGCAAATAACACAATAATCAAATCATATATGACTTGTTGAGAGATTTTAGCATTATAAGTTCACATAATTTAAGATTGACAATGATGTTTATGACCTTACTATTTATTTGATTTTGAGATTGATTAGGATTAGCCATGACCATACATATTTATATAAATATGTGTGGCCATAAATCAATCCAATTATGAAATTAAAATCCATAATTATTCTCATAAATATCTAGAGTAAATAGGCATGGGGGAGATATAGGTCAATCATGATTATGTCCCCTACCAAATTCAGATATTTGATTGATATTTTGGCAAGTTGAATTGATTATGCAAATATTATAAAATAATTTCCAATAATGAAATATTCAAAAATTTCTATGGAATTCTTACTTAAGCTCTTAATATGAATTAATTAGATTAATTAAGTTCAGTGAAATTTTATAGAAAATGGTGCATAATTAATCAAAATTATCAAAAATTCATATTATTGGGTTATAATTTGACTCGAGAAGAACTGGAAGGTGATGTTAGATGTTTTATAACCTTGATCCTATTTAGTATGTTACTAACATAAAATAACAAAGGTACGTGATGTGTAATAATGAATTAGAATAAAAGAGTGATCTAAAGCACAAATAGGCAAAATCATCATTTTGACTCGATATAGATTGATCAAAGTTACGAATCACATAAAATGCATTAGCCTAATTAGTTATGTATTAACCTAAATCAACACTTGTATATGAAAATATCAAACCATTTAGTGTGTTTAATTAATTTTGGTCTAAATTGTGCATTTGAGTGTGAATTGAGTAAGATTGACAATTTCAACACAAATGGTGTTAATAATTGGATGTCTACATTTTTCCCCTATTTGAGAAGGCATAGAAATACATTCAAGATAAGAAACATCTTTTAAAATAAAAGAGTTGTCAAGAATAACTTAGAACAGACCCATGATGCCCCCTTAAGAGGACATACTAGGATGAAAGAGAAGGATGGACTCTCAAAAAGAGAGGGAAAGTGAGAGATTAACCCATGGAATAGATCACATATAAATGAGCTAATGATTTCACATGTTGATTCTATAAATGATGAAAATATAATTAGAGGTATAATGGGCCCCAAAGATGAGGAGAATAGGAAGGATATAATCCATAATTGTAAGGGACACACTTTAAATGCACCCAATTTGAGAGTGCAAGCTGTATACTTACAACATTGATCAATCCCAAAATAGGTTTTACACTGAAAGGTTACCATCATGGGAAAAAGTGTGGAGAGATTTGAATTAGAGGAAAAGGGAGAATATGGTCTCCATAAAGAGATAACAATAAGTGCCCCACTAGAGTAGATTTGATTGTGATAAGATTGTTTTGCCCTGGTAGGATTAATTTTGATCATTAATAAAGAATAAATAATAGTTTTCCCTTGTAGGTCTAATTTTATTTGGATGTTATTTATATGTTGTGCTCCATCATGGGAAATTGGCAAGAAATTATCTCAAAGAGATAACCTAATGTATATATTTAAAATGATTGGGCACAAATGTATATGCAATGGTAGAATGGATTGGAAAGCCATAACAAACCAATCATATGAGAATTCATAAAGTGATGAAAGAGATGAAAAGATGAATGAAATATAACTGAGGTGACGTCAATAGAAATTAAGTGCTGCCTACATAGTCTAGTAAGAACTCAAGCTGATGCATTTCTCCTAAGAAATGGGATAGAATGGAAGGAGGCATGAAAAAAACTGACCAAAGTTCAATTATAATCATGATTTATGAGAAGAGATCCACATCTAAGAAGTGAG